>JAWQFJ010034639.1:5000-18018 GCA_034096865.1 Theodoxus fluviatilis | reverse complement strand
CATCTCTATACCAAAGTTGTGATGTTTCTTTTCTACATCACAGTGTTCTAAATGTAGTGGTCCAGTGAACACCTTGGGGAAGTTTTGCCTGATGCTCACTACATCATTACATGGTTCCTAAATGTAGGTCAATGAGTTTAAGAAAGAAATCTGGTGAGCTAGCCCATATCTTTGCTGGATGATATGGGGGAAATGTTCAGGGTAGAGTACATGTATATCAGTAAAGGATTGTTCTAATTTGGGTGTAGTAGCCGATGTGAAGGAAGCCAAAGTAGATTTCAGTGATCTTGTAATCAGGGACCATTGCATACAAATATGACTGCCACAAGAGACTGACGTGATGCCTAAGCCACATGCTGCATCACTGAGTTACATAATAAGCCAGGTTGCATCACTTAGCCACATGGCTGAAGCAAGGATTATTTTACACCTTCAAACACATGTCGATTTGAGTAATGTAATATAAAATAACTTTTATATATTGTACAAATAGCTTTGTGAAATTAAACTACTGTTCTTTGGCTACAGTTTCTGAATATCTTTGTCAGTAATTCTAAAAGTGAGCGTTCTGCTTGCAAACAGAAGGACAAGTTATAGAGACAGCTAGCTACATTGAACAATCAGGTCTGAATGAGCAAAAGATTCGTCTGACCAGCCAAATCAGGTTGCAGCATCAGCCACAACAACACCGCCATTGGGCTCCAAGATACACGAATGTATCTTTCAATGTGGAGCTGGGGGCACTTGCTGCAAGTTCCAAAATCACTTGTGGCAAGTCAAAAACGTCAGCGATGTAGGCATAAGTATAGCCCAATTAGAATTTGGCATAGAAATATTTCAAGTTAGGGCCAACAGAATCTCATGCAGCAGACAAGCTCACTGAAGTGAAACCTATTCAATCATCTCTGAGAGCAAAGGACTACATCTTCCACAGTTCCAGTTTCAGTTCCGTCTCTTAACCCTGAGATGGGTTGTTGAGGCACCACTGATGACTTTTGGACAATCTTCCTCCATCGATCTCTATCCTCTGTGGCTCGCTGTGAGTCAGCAAAGGTCAAGCCTGTCCACTCTTTGATGTTGTCTTCCCACCTTTTTCTCTGCCTGCCTCTCCTTCTCCCACCTGGTACTGTACCTTGCAGGATGGTCTTGGCCAGTCCACACTGCGACATGACGATAACAAAAAAGAAAGAAAAAAATATTTACCAACCTACCTACATCAGTTCAGTTCAGTTCAGTCTCTTAACCCTGAGAAGGGTTGTTGAGGCACCACTGATGACTTTCGGACAATCTTCCTCCATCGATCTCTATCCTCTGTGGCTCGCTGTGTCAGCAAAGGTCAAGGCTGTCCACTCTTTGATGTTGTCTTCCCACCTCTTTCTCTGCCTGCCTCTCCTTCTCCCACCTGGTACGGTACCTTGCAGGATGGTTTTGGCCAGCCCACTGCCTCTTGACACGTGACCGTACCACTTCAGCTTTCTGCTTTTCACGATTGACCTACCTACATACATACATACAAACAAGCCAGGTTTGTGCTACTGCTTGTTTGAACCAGTGAGGGGTGACTTTTCTGTCAGAAAACTGAATTCGAATGGCTGCTGGAATGCTGCATGGCAGTGCTGTTGTCAGACAGGATGCACATTGATAAGTACCTAATGCTGCAAAGCACATTATGGCTGAGGTTTTTTAACCCTCCAGGTGTCAGACTATTAGTGCCCGAATGTCACCGTTTTTTTCCTGTTCACGGGTCATGTGCCAAATGACCATATAGGCATACAACATGCAGAAAAAACACATACAAACTATATATCACTAGAAAGCTTATTGAATGAACTATATGTTTATTACCATGGAAGAAGGGTGACAAAAAGCACCTGACAAGCAAGCAAAAACATTATCCTACCCAAGAAAAAAATCTGTAAGCACTGCTTGGCTACAAGAAACTTGGAAAGGATTCAAATATTATGAGTGCCCTCGGAATGCTTTCTGTTAATTTTGGGGTACATGATAATTGTGGCCAACATAAGCATTCAAACTACAAGATATTTCAGCAAAACCCAGATAAAATTGTAAGGAAATGAATAAAGATGAAACTAAAAAGTATCACTATCTACACACCTCTTTTTTACATTCATGATAAAGAAACTTTGTTGAGTTGATATCTAATCAGAAATGTGTCAACAATAATATAAGGTACTTCTGGTGAGTAATTAAAAAAAAGTTTTGTAGCATCTAATCTAAGACTAGAAGCATGCAAATGTGAAAAATCAAAGGATTAAATGTCACTTTCCTTCCTGCTGTGAGCTTCAACATGCAAAATATCAAGACAGGAATGAGCAACTTTGCCTCAGCAATGAGTTCATCTGAGTTCAAAAAGCCAAGGTCAGAATAAGGCAATTCTGATATGCCACTATCAACAGAGACTGTTCAGTCATCCTCTTCCTCTCCAGCTCCCTCTCATCTGCCACGCTTTGGAATTCTTCTGTAGTGCCCAACCTTGCTCACAGGCCAAATGGCATCCCACGTCACATCCTGGACAGTATAGGTTCTCGATCTAATTCCGCCTTTCCCTCTGGTGGATGGACTGCAGACAACACATATCCTTTCCTTCTTCCCGAGACTGAAGTCCGAATCATTGTCGTTATCCTCAATATCGACATCAGGATTGTCTTTGCTATCTATTACAGCAGCAAGAACCTCAAACGCACTTCGTATACATCATAATCGTTCACTCTCGCCAGACGTACTCGGTTGATCTGCCATTGTGGGCGGTCGAGCGCATGCTTTGCTTACATTATATTTCCCGCTTGGATCAGCTACTCAGCCAATGAAAACCTGTGTCTCAGAGGAAATATTACTGCGCTGCCACGGTTTTGGCTACGTAGATCACAAGTAGTGCTTCGTCTCCTCCGTTTAGTTCATATACATATCAACGTGCGCAGTGGCAATCAGTACGCTAATTCTATGAAGAATTATTTCAAAACAAGCGCATACTGTGCTGAAATTGTTTATGTCACCCTTTCAAACGTATATTCTGACTAGATTGTTCTTGAAAATCTCTGAATCATTCGAGATTTGTTGTAATTGACGCTCCGCACATTCGCGGAAGTGAACGCACGTCGCCATCTTTGTTGACATGTTGCCCTCCGTGAGCGAAATAGGGGAGAAAACGATAACAAGCGCTTTTGTGGGTCCAAATATGTGTTTATTTTCTTCCAAAATGAATATTATTCCGAGAAATGATGTAATCTGCCGTTTTAAGAACAGCACAATATCGTTATCAACCACTAAAATTCTGAACCGACCAGGTCGGTTCAAGCAACCTGGCAACAATTCCTGAACCGACCAGATCGGTTCATGGCACTCGGATGGTTAAAAAAGTAACCCCTTTCTTTTAATGAGAGGGAGCACCTCATACAAAAAAGCACCATGCGATGTAGTAAAAAAAAGCAATATTTCTGCACATAATGGTGTCCATTTCTCTAATGTGAAAATGATATTTGAGCAAAGTCAGAATGATATCTGTTACTAATGGACGCTGGGAACACTGATAAATGTGTTTTTAAGTTCAATTTAGTCTCATTTAATTATAGTATAATGAGCAGATGATTTTAGATGAGCAAATTTTAACAGCCTTTCAAAGTTCATATACAACATTTCTTGCTCTGCAACATACTTGTCAGTGTCTAGACAAACTAAACACACCCAAACCAATTCAACTCAAGATTTTGTATTTGATTTTTTAATACCGTTTTACAACATTTTGTGTCCTGTGATTGAACTGTACACCTCAGTGAAAACACTGATGTTTTCCTTGGAAAAACTATGTCAACAATCTAAAACATTCTATGGGGAATATATTTAGCTCCAGATGTGTTGAAGGGCTGGAATTGTGGCCAAACTTCCTGGTTAGCTGGCCCCTAGAATACACCTCCATTCATCAAGCACCACTCTACCTGGAAACCTCAACTGTTCACAACAGCAGCAGTTGGCACAAGCTCAACCAGGGCATCCACAGAATGGGAAATTCTCACAATGTTTCAGCCCCATAACACTGCTGGGGTAACAGGCTTTTGGCCTAAGACAGATGTCGCGTTTTATACCACAGTTACTATAATTAACTATGGTAAAGGTTTTCATACAAAACCTAATCACCACATCCACTGGAGGCACAAGTAAACAAATCAATAAACAAAGTAAATAAGGACACTGGGGCAGAAAGAATGTCAACAAGAAATTTAATCGAACAAAACAAGCAAATCCCAACCCCGAGAAAACCCACAATAAGTGACAACAATCACAATGGCCAAAAATTCACTCACTCATTCACCCCCCAAAAAACCACACCCACAAAAATGGAGAACTTCTAAAGAAATAGCTTCAATTAACCAAGTAACCGCTCTCAAACAGAACGGGCTTGATAAAAGCTCATGAAATGACAATTCCGCCTTCGCATCTGTCCCCTTCGGGATTAAAGTACACCGACTCTCCCCACAACAAGAAGAACACCGCTCTCCGGCGGCTAATCAAACGACCCGCCACTTAATGAACTCACTCAGACCCGCGCGGTAGAACCGCAGCTGTGATGACGTCACCCGTCTCTAAAAGCTCCCAACGCTATTCCGACGACGACAAGGCGATCAACACTGACAATGTCCAAGTTCATTAAAGAGCCCTCTCGCAGCAACTGCGACGACCGAACCCGCTAGAAAGACCAACCGAGATAAGAGATGCGTTTGTCATACCAGACCTTGACAAACGTCTGTCTCCCTGCACGTCCAAGACAACACAGTAGTCCGCACTCCAACCTCCCCTTTGCGAATCCTCTCGCAAGCACGGCCCAAGCGTATAGCCCACGCTTGACCGTCACACCACCTCGGTGACCCGCGTCGCCCCGGTCCCCTGTAGACCGTTGACGTGTAGCCCGCCGTGTCCCTACGGCTCGCTCCTCCCAACGTCGTATACTCTCCGACCCGCGTCAAGTAGAACTCGCCCGTAGACTGTAGACAGGCCGCTGGCCGCGTCTCCGCACCCCTCCAGCGCCAACTCCACCGTGACCCGTGCCACGTAGTACTCGTCCCGTAGTCCACCACTTGGCGACGACCGCGTCTCCACCGCTCCTTCCAGCGCTGACCCCGCAGCTTCCCGCTCTCCCGCTGGGTTAGAACCCAAGTGGAGGAAGAAGGAAGTATCCCGAAGGAAAAGAAAGAGCAACCCACCAAACGATGGATAGAAAGAAAGGTAGGTAGAAAGGCCTGCAATCAAAAGAAGCAGCAATCACTAACTTGCGAATTACTATCAAGTTCAACCAAAATTCCACCTCCTCCCCTCCCGTCATCATTCACAAACTCCAACCATTTCAACAGAGGAAAATTGCCTCACACATGGGGTTCATACATTACCCAATGAACCCACACAAATTACAGAGAAAAACCGATAAACTTCCCCCCGCACAAATTACCAAGGCGACCCAGCTTTGCCCTTAAGCTTACGAGTTTCAAATGAAGGAAATTCACTCAGTTTTCTCCATCCACACAACTCGGCATATGGACGCGCGCGCACACACACTCGTGCTCATACACGCTCCGTCCGCTCTCTCACGTACATATGCAAAAGCATACCTACCTCACACCCAGGCCCTGTGACGACTCTAGTAGCATCCCGCTACACCCCGGTTCACCAAGAACCGCCTAAGGTAGACCCCGCGGTCAAACCTTAGCGAAACGGAGGCTTCAATGGCCGTGCAGCGCGCACCCCAGAGATCGTCTACCGTTCCGTCCTATCGGCCCAACGGACGCCGTGAATCTGCTTGGACCCACGCTAACGTTCGGCGCGAAACGACCACGTGACCCACTCCAACCCGATGCACTGTGGGTATTCCACGTGCTGTTTGCGTCAGCACGATTCAAATCACTACCTCCTCAGGACCCCTTCTAGTCCCCCCCACAACCACCAACTTCAAATTCGAATCCGACCCGCTTCCTAAAATAGCCACCTGTCAACATCTTGCGACAACAGAAAAACCTGCCAGCATGTCAGTTTTTGACGACTTTAAAATGTGGGATGAAATATGCAGATCTGGTTAAATCTTTGTTGATGTTCTTGCTTATGGGAGGAAAAAAAGAAAAGAAAAGCATTCAGTTGTAGGGATGTCAAGAATCAAGCCCAGGACTGATGGCGGAGTCCCAGTGGACTTGGTACTCTGCACCAATGACAGAGCAGACACAGTGTCACCATGAAACTGTTTCCGCATTGGAGGCCAGCACTGATGAGCATACTCGACCAGTGCCAAGAGAACCAGAAAGGCAGCTGCACCAATCCATACTCGATGCCTCTTAGTGGGTTGCTGTCCTGAAGACCATGGCTTACTCTTCATGTCCCTGGCCATATATCTTCCAACAGCAGGAAAATAGGGAGGGTCTGGCCTGTGGCCACCACCCATGTGCTGTTGCCACTTCCATTTTCCCCTTTCAAAGGCAGTTGCTTGCAGATAGCCTCTGAAACCTGCCACCTGCAGCATTTAATGAGGCAGATGTTATGCCACTTGACAGAAAGTTGAGCAAAAGGAACTAGATGTGAGAGAGGAGGAAGTAAGTATTCATGGCAGAGTTCTGTGATGGGAAAGAAAACGTTGGAATGAAACAGAACAGGAATTGATTTATTCCATTCCTTCTCGTTTGAGTTTCAGTAGGGTTGGTTCACTGTGGGGACACCCAGGGGATAATCTGAGCTTCATGCAACAGTTGCATGCCAAGGGCAGGTTCACTGTGGGGACACCCAGGGGATAATCTGAGCTTCATGCAACAGTTGCATGCCAAGGACAGGTTCACTGTGGGGACACCCAGGGGATAATCTGAGCTTCATGCAACAGTTGCATGCCAAGGGCAGGTTCACTGTGGGGACACCCAGGGGATAATCTGAGCTTCATGCAACAGTTGCATGCCAAGGGCAGGTTCACTGTGGGGACACCCAGGGGATAATCTGAGCTTCATGCAACAGTTGCATGCCAAGGGCAGGTTCACTGTGGGGACACCCAGGGGATAATCTGAGCTTCATGCAACAGTTGCATGCCAAGGGCAGGTTCACTGTGGGGACACCCAGGGGATAATCTGAGCTTCATGCAACAGTTGCATGCCAAGGGCAATAAGCAGGTCAGGGGGAATCAGTGGTCTTGGCTGCAAGCAAGAAGAACAAGTGGAGATGTGAAGGCAGAACTGACTAGACATGAATGATGGCTGTTGCTAGATGTCCCCACAATAGGCAGACTGAATAAATATGAATAGAGTAAGTGTGCATATCAACATACGAATAGCAAACAGAAATTTGACTGAATAGCGGTATTTTGTGAAGTTATGGTTGTTTCTTAATTGAAAAAAGGATGGGTTGGTGAGAGAGGGATAAAAGGATCCTGATCAGTGTGAAGAGCAGTTTGCTTACAGGAAGTTCAACCAATTCGATATTCACACAAGTTAACAATTTTCAAAACACTGGAGTTGCAATTTTTCGTTTAGCTCGATCCTACACTACCATCTCTTGTTGAGATGAAGTGACGAAACAAAGATGCATCGGATTTGCAGATGAAACAAAGGGCCTGTGCCTTGTGAATTTTCCTGACGACGAAGCGTGGGTGTACGCTTCTTTGACCTATGTACCCACGTGGGTTGGGAATAAGATTTGGCTCACCGCGTCACCCTACGCAACACGTAAGAATAACTTGAGAAATCGTGGCGACTATCTTATTCTAACCATCTGCAATGAGTTATCGTGATCAAAGGTTGACAGGCCGTAAAACTCCATCCTTCCGTCCACCCATCTTTGACCAACGCTACCAAGAGTGGAGTCAAGACAGAAAGGAAAGTCGAGGTGGCGGTTTATAGAGGCATATGTACAAGTTGCTGTGCGAGGTTGGGGTGGAGATACGACTGGGGGTTCATTCATCGGAGGTTACAGTGCAGTTTTTGGAAGCTGCAGTGCCGAATGTGGGACAGACAATATAGGCCGGAGACGCGTTGTCGTCCCTTCCAGAGTTATTTATAGAAGCCACGTGCTTTCAGCCATGTTGGTAGGAGGCTAGCGCTGTGCTACGGGAGACGCGCAATCATGCCAACTTCTTGCTGCGCGAAAAATTGTTTTAACAACCAACAAAAAGACAAATTAAGAGGAGTCAAACACTCCTACTACTTTATACCATCAGAGAAAACCAATCAAGGTCTGATTGTGCACAGGGTGACCGAAGCTAGACAAAGAGGATGGAAAAAGAAGATTTACAGAATAGATCTGACCTTTTGAGACAAACACCCGGCGAGGATCAGCAGACATCTCCCACGAATCCTGCTACGAAGAATCGATAGACTTCCAAAGACCTATAATTCTTTAACTCTTCCAACGTGTGCGCCAATGTTCAGAGTACAATAATTAAATATGTTCATGGTACTCGTTGGCGGAGTGTTCCTCAATTCTGGATCAAGTTGGTCTTGTCACGTTAAAAATCCGAATCTAAAAATACATCCGAACAAGATACTGTCATTGGTCGATATGAATAGATCTGATGTCACTTTCGCGCCACTAGCTAATTTCGCCATGCTCATTGGACAGTTGGTTCGCGCCTTTCTACATTTGGATTTCAGAGGGTTTCCCAGGTCAATGGACGCTTTTCCCGATATCTATTAATAGTGGGGACGATTTTGTTGATCTCTGGCCACGTGTGAGTGTAACCGGAGATGGCCAGCACCTACAGACTCCCCTTGGTAACGGCCGGCTGAACTGTGAAACTAGGTCAACCCCAGCGTGGGCCTGGGGTTCTCAGTTCATGCTGTCCAGAGTCGCAGAACGGATTAGCAGGTACCACAAGAGAGTAACAAAAGCTGCGCCTCATGAACTGCTCAGAGAGGGTGGAAAGGGTGTGCAAATTTAGGCACACTCACCAAACACACAAATACACTCGCAGCGCGAGAGAAGGGCTTGGAGGAAGAGAGACAGGGGGTGGGGGGGGGGGGGGGGGGGGGGGGGGCACCGGGGGGTGGGGGGGACGGGATGGGGGGGGGGGGGGGCGTGATGGGGGGGGGGGGGGATAGCGGGACAGCAGCAGTCACACACAGTTGCGTCCCTTGCTTTGGGATTTCCAGATCTATTTATGTCTCTTGTTCGGATGTATTTTTAGATTCGGATTTTTAACGTGACAGGTCCTTCGTCAGCAGGTATGGATGGGTGGATGGATGGAGTTTTACGGCTTATCAGCCTTTGTAGGCTACGTCAGGCCACCGAGCACAAAAACCACTAGAATAGTTCCGAGTCAGCGCAAATCAAGTCACGATGTACCTAGTTATTCGCCTCTTACGAATCGCGAAGGGAGACGCGGTGGGTCAATTCTTACACACACACACACACACACACACACACACACACACACACACCTGTCCTGTACATCCTGGACTGTCTTCGCCTTCCCTTCCAAATCACCACTAAAATAAATCAGTCGACTCAACTCCGGTGTGCTGGACTCCACTGGAGTTTGCCTTCGTCCGGACTACAAGATTATTCCAAAAACAAACTATAATATGCAAAATTCAGTGTGTTATATGTACAGTGTATCAAACAGGTGAACAACGAGCATCGGACAACGTAGGTGCAAAAAATAAGTGTATACATTGTCTCTCGCAACAACAATATCACACACGAATGGAAATCCTGCATGTTTATTCCCTATCCATTCACACATACGAATGGTAAATGTTGTCACTTCCACATGTCTATCTACAAACACCTACTTTCTTCACTACCGAACAGATCTTTCACTCTCAAATTCTTCGAACAGTAAACAGATCATCACATTGAAAATGTTTCGCCTGAGACTCAATTTTGCACGAAGTTTTATCAACAAAGCAGGCTGACAGGATCTCGCAACCAAAGGAAGCCCCTTCCCTGGGCCTCTCTCCCCTTTCAGCAACGTGCAAGTCTTCAGCCCGGAACTTCGAACCTCAATGGCGCCCTTGGGTTTCTACGCTGTAGTCCAGAGTGCTCGGAAGAAATTCTAACTTCCAGCCAGATCCTGTACCAAGAGGCTGGAGATATTCATGCAGTGGGAAAAAGGCATAGACAGTCATCCACGTTCTGGACTCTTAAATGTGTGCAACCGGGAATCAGTCCTCTCAAACGACCAACGTTGCGGATCGCGCAACGAAAACTGCAAAATGGAAATCAGTTGAGGAAGTCTACAGGAGGGAAAATGTTTCCTGTACGTAGCTAATGACTACAAAGCACAACGAGGGAGGACAGAGCGCAGCCACAAAGCACAACGTACCGGTCGCCGAGACCAGGAGAGTGATTACGCCATAGTTGACCATTTCTGCAGCGCAGTCCAGACGCCTTGCCTTTTTCACTTTGTCTTTCTTGCCTTCCTGTCTTGCTTTTTGACTCACATGCGAAGCAAAAGTGAGTTTATGTACTCACCCGTGTTGTCCGTCCGGGCGTCCGTGAAAAACTTTAACGTTGGATTTTTCTCGGAGACTATTAAGTCTATCAACACCCAATTTGGCATGATGGTGTATGATGACAAGGCCTCAAAAAACTTACAAAGTGACTTGACCTTGCTTCAAGGTCAAGGTCGCAGGGGCCATAAATGTTGTCTAAAAACAGCCATTTTTCACATTTTCCCAATTTTCTCTGAAGTTTTTGAGATTGGATACCTGACCTATATAGGGTGCATAGGGCAAAGTAATCCCTATCTTTTGATACCAGTTTGATTGACCTTGCTTCAAGTTCAAGGTCACAGGAGCTCTTTAAAGTTGGATTGTATACATATTTTGAAGTGACCTTGACCCTGAACTATGAAAGATAACTCTTCCAAACTTCATAACATTGTAGTACACATGTTATACTTTCATCATGAGACACATTTGGTCACATATCATCAAGGTCAAGGTCACTTTGACCCTCATGAAATGTGACCAAAATGGGGTAGTGAACCACTAAAAGTGACCATATCTCATGGTAGAAAGTGCCAATAAGCACCATTGTGCTTCCTATGTCTTGAATTAAGAGCTTTGTGTTGCATGACCTTGGATGACCTTGACCTTGGGTCAAGGTCACATGTATTTTGGTAGGAAAAATGTGTAAAGCAGTTCTTAGTGTATGATGTCATTGCTAGGTTTAGTTGTTTGACCTTGACCTTGAAGAACACATGGAGGTCAAGGTCATGTAAAGGTCAAGGTCATGTAAAGGTCAAGGTCAAGCATGTGAGTCGTATGGGCTTTGCCCTTCTTGTTTTTTCTTGCTTGACCTGTCTTGCCTCTCCTGTCTTGCAGGTCAAGAAGCCAGGTCTAGTCAACAGCGACAGCTGGCCGGAAATGAACGAAATGTCTTTAGGGGGGTGTGGGTTAGGTTGGGGGTGGGTTTGAGGTGGGAGTGGCTAAGAGCGAGCCTCATGGTGAATGGAGAAATGCTGCAAATCGAAGAGCAGACTTCAAAGCTGAATCCCGACACATCTTATGGACCATTCTTCCCGACAGTACAGTAGAGGCCTACCTAATGATGCTTAGGGAAAACACAGCGCTCAGTCCAGTCGGGCAGGAGCGAACAATGTTTATCAAGACTTGGGTTTAGCTATATGTGGGTGAACCGTGGGCTTGTAAATTAAAAATACTTGTATTCGAGCACTCAAGCAAAGGCTACATCTCTGCTACCAACAGGAATGATCCAAGTGAAAGTAATCGTTTACTCTGTACAGATCTTTTAAAAGAAAGTTACTTGAATGATAGAAATATTGAAAAGTTTATAGATATTTTTATACGTTCCCCCATGGGAAACATTGCAATTGGTGCAAATGTGCGAAAACATGTACAGAACGTAGACAGGGAATGTCATTTTTGTAAAGTACATGAAGATGAATGCCATTTCTTGCTCAATTTCCGGAAAGACCTAGGGAACAAGTACACCACAAAGAACTTGAACGGATTAGGATGGCCCAGTGTCGGGAACCTTATAAATGGACACGGAGTGGGAAAACACGAGGTATTGCCATGTACATGCTTTGTTCTTATACTTAACGTTGTGACGCCCTCGTTGACTCGGCAGGCGAATGCGCCGTGCAATAGAATTGGTTACTCAGGCTTGCCTTATCTCCGAGTGTAAATCAAAGTACCATGGGAATAAATCATTTAATGAACTAGTTTATATCATTTTAAATAATACCTTCTAATGAGGTTTGTACAATGAATGTGCAGGCAATATATACTATGTACATGTGTCACATTCATGACCAATGGATTTTGACAAGTCTGTGTCTATAGGACATTCTCATTAACGTACCCTGCAGGAGTTATCCTCGGCGCTCTCTGTCGAAAAACAACGCGTTAGGTAGAACCACCTAGTTCCGGTTGCATTCTCGTAGCGTCTGCACTGAATACTAGATCGCTCAAAGTACATGTATGTGGGGATGGAAAACAGTACTGTGTCATGTAAAGCTCGAATGAGTAGCAGCAGATAACTGTTTAGTTCTGGCTTGAATTGACAACATACTACACAAAGGGAAGCTCTGCAGTGTGTTGGTTACAATTCATAAGCCTCTACTTCTCTTGCCTTATCTTCGACCAACTTCCCAGAGATCCACGTGATCGCTACAATTAGTATGTCTTAGTCCGGCCTTTCTCTTATCGGTACGTTCAACTTCGTCTCTGCTCTATCGACTTTGTATCCCCAAATAGTCCTACATTATCTCCGTTGGAACTGGACTACCTCCGTGACACATTTAACCTCTTTAACCTCCACCACCTTCACCTATTTCTGCCTCTCTCTCTCTCTCTCTCTCTCTCTCTCTCTCTCTCTCTCTCTCTCTCTCTCTCTCTCTCTCTCTCTCTCTCTCTTCCCTTCCCTTCTCTCTATCCACCTACGAAATGGGCTAGGCAGGAGGCATATATTGGAGCAGTAAAAATTAAGTAAAGGAAACAAACAAGGAAGTGCGTACAGCACGACATTTCCAGACCGTGAGCGCTCAACGTGTCTTTATCAATCAAGTCCAAGACGA
>JAWQFJ010034638.1:17500-24008 GCA_034096865.1 Theodoxus fluviatilis | reverse complement strand
CTGACTGATTGATGGATGGGTAGCCTGATGAATGAGTAACTGCCTGCCTGCTTGAAGGACTGAGTCACTGACTGTCTTGGCTGGCCTTGCTCTGACTGGCTGGCTGACTGAGTGGCTGGCTGGCTGGCTGGCTGGCTGGCTCACTGACTGACAGACTAGTTGCCTGACTGACTGAGAGAGTGACTAATTGACTGACTGGCTGCCTGAATGACCGTCTGACTGATGGACAGGATGACTGACTGACTGATTAACTGACTGATGGAGTGATCAACCAACAGGTGAACCAACTAAATGACTGACCAACCGATCAAGTGACGGATGGACTTACAGAAAGACTGACTGATTATCTGATAGACTGGCTGACCAACCAACCAGCAACTAACAGCTGACCAACAACCAACTGCCAAGGGGCTGAACATTAGACCAGCTGACCAATGCATGGACGGCCTTATGCCCCGACCAAGAGACTGACAGGCCCATCACTGACCACCTGCCTGCCTTCGCCATCAATTCATCCAGTCTCTGTGCCTGGTTGCAGCATGGAGGGGTCAGACGTGCTCATTGCCATGTTCATCATTGCGGCGATGTCCTTCGTGCCTGCCTCCTTCGTCGTCTTCCTCATCATGGAGCGCTCCACGCAGGCCAAGCACCTGCAGTTTGTGTCGGGCATCAACCCCGTCATGTACTGGATCGGCAACTACGTCTGGGACATGGTGGGTCCTGTGTGGTGTGAGGCGGAGACAGATGCAGAGACTTTTTTCATCTCTTCTTAATTTGCTCTATATGGAATGATTTAAAAAAAATGGTGTTTTCTTTTTCTTTCTTCCAATTTATCATTAAAAAAGTGTTAGACATGTGAATGAAAGATAGGTGCATGCCTAAGTATTATTAAAAATAAGTTATTTTATGTATGCTCAACAAGAAAGTGGAAAGACTCGGAGAATGGAAGAGAGTTAAGGGGGAGATGTTATAAAATAGGAGCTTACTCCTGTATGTCAGTCAATATCAGGATCTTATCTTTAGATTTTAGCCAATTTGTGACATTATAAAGCAACTCCTGGTGTCATGTGACTGTCCATGAGAAAAGAAGGCTAACATAGACAAAGAGAGGAAAAAATGAGATGTTTCAACCACAATATCACATATTCGTTCATGTCAATTCCACTTTCCAGATACAAATACCAGCATGTTCTTTTTTGAATTTTTTGTGTGTGTTCGGTCACATATGTTGGAAAGACAGTTTTGTGTGTGCCTGATGAATGCTGGTGACTCCACATTGGAAAGACAGTTTTGTGTGTGCCTGATGAATGCTGGTGACTCCACATTGGAAAGACAGTTTTGTGTGTGCCTGATGAATGCTAGTGACTCCCCATTTCATGTTTGATTGGATAGGATAATGATCTCAGAACTGCATATAAAGGGAGACAACTCTTTACTGCTTGATGTTTACACGCTGTCATGCATATTCATTTGCTGTCATGCATATTCATTTGCTGGTATGCAAACTGCATTGAATTAAATGTCATAAACTGAGGTTATTTATAAAAGAGTTGCTTAGCGATTTCTTTCAGAGTAGTAAAAATTTAATGAAAGGTTTGGAAGACACTCTTTCTTTCCTCTGCAGAAACAACACCGAGGTGGTTAGTTGACAGCGAGGACAGAGGAGCTTGAATCTTTACATGCCACTTCATCACTTGAATTGACATTGATGTCAATGTTGTTGATTTTGCTTCCTCTGCAGTGCAACTATGTCATCCCTGCCTTGATGTGCATTCTCATCCTGGTCATCTTCCAAATCCCAGCCTACGTCTCCACCTCCAATCTGCCTGGAATCATCGCTCTCTTCCTCATGTATGGGTAGGTACAGGATCTCTCTCTTCTTCAGTGGGTAGACTGCGTACATCTAGTGGTGTATGGTACCCCTGTCTGTGTCTCTGTGTCCAACCTTCCTTGAATCATCGCTCTCTTCCTCATGTATGGGTAGGTGAGTTAGGTGCCAGTACACAAGTGATCAGGAGGCCCAATGACCAGGGGATAACGTGTAAAGCTGTTTGAGCTTCAGATATGGGTGGCAAGTTGCTTTATAACATCAGTACCTTCAGATATGGGTGGTGAGGTGCTTTATAACACAAGTACCTTCAGATATGGGTGGTGAGTTGCTTTATGACACCAGTACCTTCAGATATGGGTGGTGAGTTGCTTTATAACACAAGTACCTTCAGATATGGGTGGTGAGGTGCTTTATAACACAAGTACCTTTGTCTTTAAATTGTGGGATTTTTTGTCTGGCAGCTGGTCCATCACCCCAGTCATGTACCCCGCATCCTTCATGTTCAACGAGCCCAGCACCGCCTATATCTGTCTCATCGTCATCAACCTCTTCACCGGCATCACCTGCATCGTCTCCAGCTTCCTGCTGGAAATCTTCTCCTACGACAAGGTGAGAGGGTTTGACTCTGTGTGTGTGTGTGTGTGTGTGTGTGTGTGTGTGTGTGTGTGTGTGTGTGTGTGTGTGTATGAACGAATGAGTGAGTGAGTGAGTGAGTGAGTGAGTGAGTGAGTGAGTGTTTGTGTGTGTGTGTGTGTGCTTGTGTGTGTGTATGTGTGTGTGTGTGTGTGTGTGTGTGTGTGTGTGTGTGTGTGTCTATGTGTGTGTTTGTGTGTGTGTGTTTGTGTGTGTGCATGTGTGTGTGTGTGTGTGTGTGTGTGTGTGTGTGTGCATGCATGTGTGTGTGTGTGTTTGAGTGTGTGTGTTTGTGTTTGTGTGAGTGTACGTGTCTGTGTATCTGTGTGTGTGTGTATCTTTGTGAGTGTTAGTATGTGTGAGTGTGTCTGTGTTTGTGTGTCTGTGTGAATGTGTATGTGTGTGTGTAAGTGTCTGTGTGTGTAAGTGTCTGTGTGTGTAAGTGTCTGTGTGTGTGTATGCATGTGTGTGAGGATATACACACAAGGAGGATGGCAAGCAGGTAGAGACAGAGACAGGCACACACACTAACAGATGCAGTTGTACCTCTAACTGCAGCATGGGTACAGGGAAAGTGGTTGTTGATAGAAACGTGCATGCAGACTATGCATGGTTAATGAAAATCCATCAAGCATGGGTGCATGCAGTAGTTGGAATGCCACCATGTCTGTCTTCACCAGGACGGAAGTGCTGCTTAGTTGACAGTCTTCCATGTTGAAACTTGCACAGAACATCTGTATTGCCTTGCCCATGCTGTTGCGCATTCTGGTTCATTTGTGATCACTGAGACAAGGGCGGGGATCGGGAAAGAAAACTTGTTTGTGTGGTTGAGAGACCATTAATTTCTTCTCGGTGGTTTCACACTGTGCCGTTGAAGGCTATTTACAGTTAGACTTGGGGCACGTGACAACTGCAGAAAGGTTCAAATGTAGTATAGAAATTTTCTGATACAAAAAGTTTCTCTCTGATTTTTTAAATTCGGTTTTCTTGGAAATGTTAGTTATTTCTTGTGTAAGCAGCTAGCCAGCCAATCAAAATGACAAAGTCATATCATTAAGAAGAAGAAGAAGAAAAAAGAGGAGAAGGAGGAGGAGGAGGTGTCTGTGAGTGATGTCTTTGGACTAGGTCTTGTTAATCTACTTAAATATGAAAGAAATATATAATTTTGTTTGATGAACCATGATTCTGATGAAATGCTATTTTCTGTTTGATAGGCATCGGTAATGCACACCACAAAATCTCAGTGCTTCATTTCCGCATACAAGACTCTCACTGCATGGCTAAATGCACCCTCCTCTGTTGTGGTCCCACGGTTGTCTGTGAACATTGACCCCGTAGAAGTGACTAACTTAGTGTTCCGTTTTTACAGAGTGTCATGCTTGTGCTGTTTCCCTTGTCCCCACGAAGACTTTTACCTGAAAACTGAGCAAAGCTTTGACAGACTGGGTGAATCCTAATGTCTTGTCATTAACTCTGAAACTGAAGCTTTATCCCCTCGCTCAATGAGTGCTTTCCATAGAAATAATCCCTAGATGTTTGTAACATCCCTTGTTGTCGGTGTCTCGAGTGACTCTTTTAACCCTTACCCTGCTGGTCACAGCATATGCTGTAAAGATGTGACTGGGCCAAGTCTGGTATTTACAGCAAATGCTGTGACGTTGTGACTGGGCCAAGCCTGCTAGTTGTGACATATGCTGTGATGTTGTGACTGGGCCAAGTCTGATATTTACGGCAAATGCTGGGAAGGATGAAGAAGGAAGGTCCTGAAATGTGCTTTCCAAAAATTATCCAAAAATTCAGCATAAATATCATTTTAAGATGATGACATGAATTTGTTCTGTGTTCTGTTGTGAGTACTCCTGGTAAAGGTTTAGCTACACTTTGTTGAATAGTTAGAAGGGCACCTCAAAAGAAAAGGGCAGGTTTCTAGTCCTTGAAATATGGTTACAAAAGAAAAATTAAAGTACTGTTGATAGACCAGGACAGTCCCAGTGATGGTGTCAGGGTAAGGGTTAAGTACAGTGACAGTCCCAGTGATGGTGTCAGAGTAAGGGTTAAGTACAGTGACAGTCCCAGTGATGGTGTCAGGGTAAGGGTTAAGTACAGTGACAGTCCCAGTGATGGTGTCAGGGTAAGGGTTAAGTACAGTGACAGTCCCAGTGATGGTGTCAGGGTAAGGGTTAAGTACAGTGACAGTCCCAGTGATGGTGTCAGGGTAAGGGTTAAGTACAGTGACAGTCCCAGTGATGGTGTCAGGGTAAGGGTTAAGTACAGTGACAGTCCCAGTGATGGTGTCAGGGTAAGGGTTAAGTACAGTGACAGTCCCAGTGATGGTGTCAGGGTAAGGGTTAAGTACAGTGACAGTCCCAGTGATGGTGTCAGGGTAAGGGTTAAGTACAGTGACAGTCCCAGTGATGGTGTCAGGGTAAGGGTTAAGTACAGTGACAGTCCCAGTGATGGTGTCAGGGTAAGGGTTAAGTACAGTGACAGTCCCAGTGATGGTGTCAAGGTAAGGGTTAAGTACAGTGACTAAATTCATTGTTGTGCTTTTTTTGAAATCAGATAAGGATGCACAGCGTTTGAGATCTGTTGCTGGATAAATTCTTTTGATAGGAAAATAATGATAGAACATTTTTGTTTCTGCTCAGGATGTAGAGTAAAATGTCGTACATCAATGTGGTCCATATGAAATATATGAGGAATAATATGTGACCCGTTTTCACTGAGTCTCAACTAGCAAAAATTATATATTGAGATATTTGTATTTTTTTAATCTGCAAATATGTATCTTTCGTTTGATATTAAAAACAAACTTCTATTCCAAAAACTGTTCAAGTTATGCTCACTCAAAGAGAGAAGGTGTGCTGACGGCTATTATGAGAAATCAAGGGTAAAAGATTTTACAGCTTTATCCACAGTTTTTCCTTAGCAACAGGCCTTTTTAATGCATTCATCAGCTCAAAATTTGGCAGGTTGGTAGAGAAAATATATTTCTGAACATAGAATGATAAATGAATGGAAAATTATTTGATCTTGACAAGAAATGATTATTAGTCAACTAAAAATGCCAAACGGTGGAAGAGAATGTATAATGCTTTAGAATGGGTAGGTGCAATAAAGTGCAATTGTTGGTGTTTTTTTAAGCTTAAAAAAACCTTTCCAACATTTGATTCTGAAAATTAAGTGGATGTAGGATTCAATTTTGCCAAAACGTCAACATGCACAAAATCCACCCTCATCACCTTCGTCAGCCTCTACTGCGTTTTTTGCTGCGTGCGAGTTCAGACTTGGTCCGTGAAAAAGGGTCACATATAGGAATGGTATGATTTGACAGACTGTCTGGGGCGTATCGACAGTGGCTTGCTCAGTCAAATTCTTGCTCGTTATGGAGGATGTATAGAAGTAACAAATTGAGAGAAAGTTTGAATGAAAAGTCTGGACTTGCTGTAGACAACAAACCACTCCAAAAAGATTTACGACACTGGGGGCTTTGGAAAATGTTTAGATGCAACGAATTGAGGGAAAATTTGAATGAAATGTCTAAACTTGTTAAAGGGGATAACATTTTCCTAAAAGATGGATTTGCAAAATGGAGTTTTAATGAATCTAATTCCTCATTGGTTGGTTTCCTGCTGGTGTGGAGTGGGTGATTTCATTTCTCCTGTGCTGTTTTTGATTTGCATCACTGGCTCATCTTTGCAGAGGTACTAAATGTCTAATTACGGCTATTATCTCATGAACTCTTATGCATTTCACATTCACCTCCTGATGACCCAGAGTGCACTAAACAAGATTTATGTCGGCAATAATTTGGATGTGGCAATTTGAGCTGATGAAAAATCCCCTTCAGTAAAGTTCAGATGTAAACTTTGTGTTAGCATTAACAATATCATCAGAGATTTCCTTTGTCTTTCGTGAAATGTAATCTGTATTGTCTTCATGTATTTCCTTTTTTGACTCACATGCGAAGCAAAAGTGAGTCTATGTACTGAGCCGTGTCGTCCGTCCGGGCGGGCGGGCGGGCGTCCGTCCGTCCGTCCGTAA
>JAWQFJ010034638.1:10000-12500 GCA_034096865.1 Theodoxus fluviatilis | reverse complement strand
AGACTTCCGTGCTGTGGAAGAGTCAGTGTGCTGTGGAAGACTTCCGTGCAGTGGAAGACTTCCATGCTGTGGAAGACTTCCGTGCTGTGGAAGACTTCCGTGCTGTGGAAGAGTCAGTGAGGTGAGACAGAGTGTGCTTTATTTTCCAGGTGTACGTCACCAGGAAACTGGGCAGACATTTGGCCGTGGATCGTCTCTGTCTTGGAGTTCCTCCTGGGGAGGTGAGTTTTCCTGTGTGTGTGTGTGTGTGTGTGTGTGTGTGTGTGTGTGTGTGTGTGTGTGTGTGTGTGTGTGTGTGTGTGTGTGTGTGTGTGTGTGTGTGTGTGTGTGTGTGTGTGTGTGTGTGTGTGTGTGTGTGTGTGTGTGTGTGTGTGTGTGTGTGTGTGTGTGTGTGTGTGTGTGTGTGTGTGTGTGTGTGTGTGTGTGTGTGTGTGTGTGTGTGTGTGTGTGTGTGTGTGTGTGTGTGTGTGTGTATGTATGTGTGTGTGTGTGTTTGTGTGTGTATGTGTGTATGTGTGTGTGTGTGTGTGTGTGTATGTGTGTGTGTGTGTGTGTGTGTGTGCAGTGTGTGTGTGTGTGTGTGTGTGTGTGTGTGCATGTGTAGTGTGTGTGCAGTGTGTATGTTTGATAGAGAGAGTGTATGTGTGTTTGAGAGAGAGAGAGAGAGAGAGAGAGAGTGAGAGTGTGTGTGTGAGTATGTGTGTGTGTGTGCATATACACAGTTGTATGCATGTGTTAAATATGTGTTTGTGTGTGTGTATGTGTGTTAGTGTGTGTGTGTGTGTATGTGTGTGTGTGTGTGTGTTAGTGTGTGTGTCTGTGTGTGAGTTTGTATGTATATATATATATATATATACATTTACAGCCCTTTCAACACAGTCCTGTTTTTGTGTGCAGTGCTTTGGACTACTGGGGGTCAATGGGGCAGGGAAGACAACTCTGTTCAAGATGCTGACTGGAGAACTGAGGCCCACAGCAGGAATGGCCTTGCTCAACGGACTCAGGTAGAGAGGCCGCAGCCAACCCCACACTGACCTTTGCCATGGGGGACTGTGCATACCAAATCAGACTTAAGTGTCAGTCAGAACAAATTTGGATTTTTTTAAGACCACAGAATCATTTAGTTTCTAGCTCAAAATCCAGAAAACAATTTGTTTATTACACATGTAGTTAATCTGTCTATGCCAGATTTTGTTTTTCTCAGAGTGAAAGCTATATTGTTTTGTGCTTACAGGCATGCAAAGGGATGATTCAAAGCCCATAATTTCCATTTATGTCCGCCTTTGGGTTCTAGATTGATATATAATGGTCAGCTCTGATTGGTTGTTGATAAGATTGCCTGCAAGTATGGACTCTATGAAGTGACTTTTGTTGTTGTTGTTGTTGTTGATAATGATTTTGCTGCTGTTGTTTAAGATGATTTGTAGAATTTGTTCAAACTGCTTGATTGTATGGATGAATTAAGCAACAAGTTTTCAGATTTGTACAACGCTGACCGTCCTCTCTCCATTCTTTTGTGGTGGAGTCTGTGATAGCCTGTGCCTGTGTGGATGGTGCTGTGATGGATGGATTGATGGATGGATGGATGGATAGACAGACGGACGGACAGACAGATGAACAGACGGATGGATGGACAGATGGATGGATGGATGGAGGCGGGTTGAACGGGTGGATGGATCTGTGTCTATTGCACTATGACTGGAGACTATAGTTCTGTGCGTGTTGCAGTGTGGTTCGAGACCTGAAGAAGGTGCAGAGCCTCATCGGCTACTGTCCCCAGTTTGACGCGCTCTTTGATGAGCTGACTGCGCGTGAACACCTCCAGCTGTACTGCCGACTGCGGGGCATTCCTTCCAGGGATGAGAGGAGGGTAGGTGCTTGGGAAGTTTTCATAACTGTCATGTCTTCATGATCAGTATGATAGTCATTGTGGTCATTATCCTTACTGTTCTTGTCATTGTCTTCCTGGAGCACTGCCTGGAGCAGTTATGGCGTGATCATGTTTGAAAAATGTTTAGCAGCATTTTCTCACGACCACTCAACATCCATTTCCTCCTCCTCATAAAAGTGATGGTGATGGTGATGGTGATGAAGATGATGATGATGATGATGATAATGATGATGATGCATACACAAGGATTATCTTCAACATAAGAATATGTTTAAATTGAAGAAACAGAGATGATAATGATGACAAGAACAAAATTGATGATGATGATGATGGGATGATGATGATGATGATGATGATGATGATGATGATGATGATGATGATGATGATGATGATGCATACTCAAGGAAATGTTTTTTCATCATTAATTAACTTAACTCAATGACGACGCACCGCATCATATGATGCGGTGAGGTGAGCAACGGTTGACGACGCACCGCATCATATGATGCGGTGCGTATGTAAATTTCTTGTGTGTGTTGTAAGGGGCTCTTAACCAGTCGAGGTAGTCTAGTTCTCTTATAAGATAGTGAGGAACATTGTAGATCGTCT
>JAWQFJ010034638.1:0-5000 GCA_034096865.1 Theodoxus fluviatilis | reverse complement strand
ATGGATGGATGGGTGGATGGATGGATGGATGGATGGTTGAGTGTGTTGATGGATGGATGGGTTAGCGTGTTGATGGATGGGTGGGTGGAGGGAGGGAAGTACGGTGGGTGGGTGGGTTAATGGGTGGAACGATGGATTGGTGGATGGATGGAGGGAGGGAGGGAGGGAAGGAGGGATGGGTGGATGGAGGTATGAATGGGTGGGTGAGTGGATGGAGGGATGGGTGTGTGGATGAGTGAATGGATGGATGGATGGAGGAAGGAAGGGAGGGGTGGGTGGGTGGATGGGAGGGTGGGTGGATGGATGGATGGATGGGTTGGGGTGGTTGGATGGATGGATGGATGGATTGGTGGGTGAATGGGTGGGTGGGTGGATGTATGTGTGGCTGGGCAGCAGGGCGGGTGGATGGCTGGGTGAATGGGCAGTTAAAGTATGATCACTGTGGTTTGAGTGGCACACAGTGCAAGGTTGTGGCCCTCCTGTATTTCATTGCCCGCAGGAAACTACTTCCAAAGACGATGCAGATAAGCTCTCTCTCCCAATTTGAAAATTGGAGGGGGAAAAGTTTTCTGGCACTGTATTCTTGTATTCTACAGTCCCAGCATAATGCTTTGAAAAACATTTTATTGTACAACCTAGGATAATTTGCATGTGAGAACTTTTCAATGACACACTTTTGTATGCACACGTACACCACAGATAGATTTTTGCCCTCAATATATATTTCCTTTCCTTTTCTTTCCCCCCCCCCCCCCCTGCCCTCCCTCACCTCCGCCTGTGACCCGGTCTGGGGTATAGGCCGCCAATCAGCACCCTCCAGGTATCTCGGTTCTGGGCGAGTCTTTCCAGCTGCCCCCACGTCTTTCCCATCTGCTTTGCGTCTGCCTCCAGGTCACGGCGCCAGGTGTTTCTAGGTCGCCCTCTCTTCCTCTTCCCTTGTGGGTTCCAAGTGAGGGCTTTCTCATGCCCCGAGAACAGCAGTAACTCACTGCCATGTATGATTTCACACAGGTGTTCATCAACTTTGTCAAGCAGCAAATGGAGATAGTTTGCGATGACACCCTCCATACCTGCTCCAACGCTTCATCAGGAATGCAGGATGATGAGGATGAACCTCTGCTGATGGACAATCTTGCAGAGAACAGCCTTGAGAACGACGACGACGACTGCATTCTACACTTCGACCAGCCTGACGGAGTAAGTAGGGAATTGAGCTGGGATCATGTATGGTCAGAAATAGGGTTTCGTGTGTGTGTGTGTGTGTGTGTGTGTGTGTGTGTGTGTGTGTGTGTGTGTGTGTGTGTGTGTGTGTGTGTGTGTGTGTGTGTGTGTGCGTTTGTGTTTGTATGTGTGTGTGTGGATGCATGTTTGAACTTAGTGTGGTTGATCTTGTATTTCAACATGAGCTGTTTCCTAGAGGGAAAGATAAGAGAATTTGGTATGTGTTGAGCTAGCTAAACTTGGCCCTCCTCCTTCTGCACCTCCTCCTGCACCTCCTCCTCCTCATCCTGCACCACCTCCTCCTCCTCCTGCACCACCTCCTCCTCCTGCACCTCCTCCTCCTCCTGCACCACCTCCTCCTCCTGCACCTCCTCCTCCTCCAGCACCACCTCCTCATCCTGCACCTCCTCCTCCTCCTGCACCACCTCCTCCTCCTCCTCCTCCTGCACCACCTCCTCCTCCTGCACCACCTCCTCCTCCTGCACCACCTCCTCCTCCTGCACCTCCTCCTCCTCCTGCACCACCTCCTCCTCCTCCTCCTCCTGCACCTCCTCCTCCTCCTCCTGCACCTCCTCCTCCTCCTGCACCTGCTCCTCCTCCTCCTGCACCTCCTCCTCCTCCTGCACCTCCTCCTCCTCCTGCACCACCTCCTCCTCCTCCTCCTGCACCACCTCCTCCTCCTCCTCCTCCTGCACCACCTCCTCCTCCTGCACCACCTCCTCTTCCTGCACCACCTCCTCCTCCTCCTGCACCACCTCCTCCTCCTCCTCCTCCTCCTCCTCCTGCACCTCCTCCTCCTCCTGCACCTCCTCCTCCTCCTCCTGCACCTCCTCCTCCTCCTGCACCTCCTCCTCCTCCTGCACCTCCTCCTCCTCCTGCACCTCCTCCTCCTCCTGCACCACCTCCTCCTCCTCCTCCTCCTGCACCTCCTCCTCCTCCTCCTGCACCTCCTCCTCCTCCTGCACCTCTCCTCCTCCTCCTGCACCTCCTCCTCCTCCTGCACCTCCTCCTCCTCCTGCACCTCCTCCTCCTCCTGCACCACCTCCTCCTCCTGCACCACCTCCTCCTCCTCCTGCACCACCTCCTCCTCCTCCTGCACCTCCTCCTCCTCCTGCACCTCCTCCTCCTCCTGCACCTCCTCCTCCTCCTCCTCCTCCTCCTCCTCCTCCTCCTCCTCCTCCTGCACCTCCTCCTCCTCCTGCACCTCCTCCTCCTCCTCCTGCACCTCCTCCTCCTCCTGCACCACCTCCTCCTCCTCCTCCTCCTGCACCTCCTCCTCCTCCTGCACCTCCTCCTCCTCCTGCACCTGCTCCTCCTCCTCCTGCACCTCCTCCTCCTCCTGCACCTCCTCCTCCTCCTCCTGCACCTCCTCCTCCTCCTGCACCTCCTCCTCCTCCTCCTGCACCTCCTCCTTCTCCTCCTGCACCTCCTTCTCCTCCTCCTCCTGCACCTCCTCCTCCTCCTGCACCTCCTCCTCCTCCTCCTGCACCACCTCTCCTCCTCCTCCTGCACCTCCTCCTCCTCCTCCTGCACCTCCTCCTCCTCCTGCACCTCCTCCTCCTCCTGCACCACCTCCTCCTCCTCCTCCTGCACCACCTCCTGCTCCTGCACCTCCTTCTCCTCCTGCACCTCCTCCTCCTCCTGCACCACCACCTCCTCCTCCTCCTCCTGCACCTCCTCCTCCTCCTCCTGCACCTCCTCCTCCTTCTCCTCCTCCTGCACCACCTCCTCCTCCTCCTCCTCCTGCACCTCCTCCTCCTCCTCCTGCACCTCCTCCTCCTCCTGCACCTCCTCCTCCTCCTGCACCACCTCCTCCTCCTCCTCCTGCACCACCTCCTCCTCCTGCACCTCCTTCTCCTCCTGCACCTCCTCCTCCTCCTGCACCACCTCCTCCTCCTCCTCCTCCTGCAGCTCCTCCTCCTCCTGCACCTCCTCCTCCTTCTCCTGCACCACCTCCTCCTCCTCCTCCTGCACCTCCTCCTCCTCCTGCACCTCCTCCTCCTCATCCTGCACCTCCTCCTCCTCCTCCTCCTCCTGCACCTCCTTCTCCTCCTGCACCTCCTCCTCCTCATCCTGCACCTCCTCCTCCTCCTCCTGCACCTCCTCCACCTCCTGCACCTCCTCCTCCTCCTGCACCTCCTCCTCCTCCTGCACCTCCTCCTCCTCCTGCACCTCCTCCTCCTCCTGCACCTCCTCCTCCTCCTCCTGCACCTCCTTCTCCTCCTGCACCTCCTCCTCCTCCTCCTGCACCTCCTCCTCCTCCTGCACCTCCTCCTCCTCATCCTGCACCTCCTTCTCCTCCTCCTGCACCTCCTCCTCCTCCTCCTGCACCTCCTCCTCCTCCACCCCCACCCCCCACCCCCCTCCTCCTGCACCTCGTCCTCCTCCTGCACCTCCTCCTCCTCATCCTGCACCTCCTCCTCCTCCTCCTGCACCTCCTCCTCCTCCACCCCCACCCCCCACCCCCCTCCTTGACCGTCCAACCCCCTACCCCACCCCCACTCCCACTCACATCCCCTTTATTCCTCCTCCTCACTGCTTCCATGGGTATATTTCACTTTTACCACTGCCACCTCCTCATTTTTTCTTTATGCCTTGTTCCAAATGAGAGGACCACTAGTTGCTATGCGACGAATTCCTGTCTGCTTGTTTTCAGACTCCACCCCCCTGTATGTTGTTTGTGTTTGGTTCCAAATGAGAGGCCCACCAGTTGAAATCCTGTCTGCTTGTTTTCAGACGAGACTCTCACTGCTGCCCATGGCGGCATCCGACAGTCAGTCTGCGACGGTGTGATGTTGTCATCGCATCCATGACTCTACAGGCCACAGCTCTCTTGCTCACTTCTGCCGTGATCTCCGCGTTCCTTTTGACGCTCCCACACTTTTGGTTGATGCCTTCATTTCCCCGTTTTTTCCTCCTGTTCTGTTCCACAGTTGTTATGATGCATAACAGTTTTTCATTTTGTTATCACGATGTGCTGAAACTGTTGTAAATTAACCACACTGGTCTATTTCAAGGAGTTAGGTGTTATCCAATGATTCTTGTGGGTTTAGTTTTTTTCTTCATGGCTTGACTACTCATAAGGATGGGAAGACATTGGAAGATAGAAACATTCATGATAATGTTCATTAATTACTGAATTACTTACCCAAATCATTTATGTGGGGAATTAATTTGCTACTTTTTGCTCAGCTACATGGCTTCCAAGTTGAATGTAAATCTTGAACAATTGTGCAAACGCTTCATATGGTTCTATATCGACGGACTTTCAACTTGTGAAGGTGAACATGGCATGTTTGATGTTTCTTGTCTGCACGTGGTGCAGTTTTTTCCAGTTCAAACTGTGCATGAGTGCTGTCAGTAGACATGGGCATCTGTGTGTTTGTGCCTTTTCTGAGAAATGTAAACTACGCCATAACATTTCATGTCTTTTTAAAATTATATATACATGTATATATACACTTATAGTCACATTGTATTGGCTATAATTCATTGTAATCTTTGGAAAAGATTCTTAAATTCTATGGTGCTTTTCCCCCCCACATATCTGTGAACCAGAACCGCAATGCTGGTTAAATGCATTTAGAGCACAGGGGTAGCTTGAACTCCCAGCATTTTTCTGTGTGGGTTTAGGGACAGAAAGAGAAGGACAAGAAAAATATTGTAGGAGGAGGTGGCTTTTCCCCCAAACTTTGGACTCGTCCATTGACTATGGAGTGGTTATCTTCTGTTTGGTTGTGCCAAAGGAAGCTTGAATGTGTTATTGGTTTAGATGCTGG
>JAWQFJ010034637.1:42500-45000 GCA_034096865.1 Theodoxus fluviatilis | reverse complement strand
CTGTCTGTCTGTGTGTCTGTCTGTCTGTGTGTCTGTCTGTGTGTCTGTCTACCTGCCTGCCTGCTTGCTTGTCTGTCAGTGTGTCTGTCTGTCTGTCTGTCTGGGTGTCTGTCTGTCTGTGTGTGTCTGTCTGTGTGTCTGTCTGTGTATATATCAGTCTGTGTGTCTGTCTGTCTGTGTGTCTGTCTACCTGCCTGCCTGCCTGCCTGCTTGCTTGTCTGTCAGTGTGTCTGTCTGTCTGTCTGTCTGGGTGTCTGTCTGTCTGGCTGGTTAGCTGGTTGTCTGTCTGTCTGGCTGGCTGGCTTTTTCTTGGTTTGTCTCTCTTTCTTCCTCCGCCTCTTTGTCTCCGTTTGTGACTGTCTCTCTTTGTCGCTGTGTCTCTGTCCCTCTGTGTCTTTGTCTGTCTCTGTCTATGTCTGTCTGTCTGTCTGTCTGTCTGTCTGTCTGTCTGTCTGTCTGTCTGTCTGTCTGTCTGTCTGTCTGTCTGTCTGTCTGTCTGTCTGTTTGTCTGTCTGTCTGTCTCTGTCTCTCTGTCTCTCTGTCTCTGTCTCTGTCTGTCTGTCTCTCTCTCTCTCTCTCTCTCTCTCTCTCTCTCTCTCTCTCTCTCTCTCTCTCTCTCTCCGACAGTCATTAGCAAAAAGAAAAAGAAAATAAGCAGGGTAGAATGATTAGAGGTAGAAAGAAAAACACAAGAAGCAGAAGTAGGAGGGGAAGGAGCAGATAGAGGAGGAGGAGGAATAGCAGGAGGAATAGCAGGAGGAACAGCAGGAGGAATAGCAGGAGGAATAGCAGGAGGAATAGCAGGAGGAATAGCAGGAGGAGAGGAGGAGGAGGAGGAATAGCAGGAGGAGGAGGAGGAGGAGGAGGAATAGCAGGAGGAGGAGGAATAGCAGGAGGAGGAGGAGGAGGAGGAGGAGGAGGAAAAGGAGGAGGAGGAGGAGGAGGAGGAGGAGGAGGAGGAGGAGGAGGAGGAGGAGGAGGAGGAGGAGGAAAAGGAGGAGGAGGAAGAGGAAAAGGAGGAAGAGGAGGAGGAGGAAAAGGAGGAGGAGGAGGAGAACCATGAGAGCAGAAGGAGAACCTGAAGGTTCAGGAGGAATTGGCGGAAGTTGGTCGTACCAGGGAATGACATGTGGAGGGCGAGATGCAGAGCACGGGACGTGACCAGCTCCACCAGGGCGGGGCGTGGGGCTGTGCCTTCGGGCGGCGTCGGGGGTACGCCATCTCCATCGACCTCCACTGCTCTAATGGAACCTGCGGCTTTCTCTTTCCTGTTCCACAGCAATATTTGCCCCGTCTGATGACAAACGCATACGCTCCGCTCCTCTGTCGGGTGGGGAGGTGGGGCGCGTTGTAGCTGGCGACAGAGCCACGCCCTCTCAGTCACACAAACAAAGCCACGAAATCTCAGTCACACAAACAAAGCCACGAAATCTTAGTCCAAAAAAAAGGCCACGTCCTCTCAGTCACACAAACAAAGCCACGCCTTCTCAGTCATAGAAACAAAGCCACGCCTTCTCAGTCACACAAAAAAGCCACGCCTTCTCAGTCATAGAAACAAAGCCACTTCTTATCAGTCATAGCAACAAAGCCACGTCCTCTCAGTCATAAAAACAAAGCAATGCCTTCTCAGTCACACAAACAAAGCCACGTCCTCTCAGTCATAGAGACAAAGCCTCGCCCTCTCAGTCATAAAAACAAAGCAACGCCCTCTCATTCACACAAACAAAACCACGCCATCTCAGTCATAGCAACAAAGGCACGTCCTCTCAGTCATAAAAACAAAGCAACGCCTTCTCAGTCACACAAACAAAGCCACGCCCTCTCAGTCATAGAGACAAAGCCACGCCCTCTCAGTCATAGAGACAAAGCCACGCCCTCTCAGTCATAGGGACAAAGCCGCATTCTCTACATTACAGGGACAAAGCCACGCCCTATCAGTCACACAAACAAAGCCACGCCCTATCAGTCACACAAACAAAGCCACGCCCTCTCAGTCATAGAGACAAAGCCACGCCCTATCAGTCATAGAAACAAAGCCACGCCCTCTCAGTCATAGAGACAAAGCCACGCCCTCTCAGTCATAGGGACAAAGCCACGCCCTCTCAGTCATAGGGACAAAGCCACGCCCTCTCAGTCATAGAGACAAAGCCACGCCCTCTCAGTCATAGAGACAAAGCCACGCCCTCTCAGTCATAGGGACAAAGCCGCATTCTCTACATTACAGGGACAAAGCCACGCCCTATCAGTCACACAAACAAAGCCACGCCCTATCAGTCATAGAAACAAAGCCACGCCCTCTCAGTCATAGGGACAAAGCCACGTCCTCTCAGTCATAGCAACAAAGCCACGCCCTCTCAGTCATAGGGACAAAGCCACGTCCTCTCAGTCATAGGGACAAAGCCACGTCCTCTCAGTCATAAAAACAAAGCATCGCCCTCTCAGTCATAGGGACAAAGCCACGCCCTCTCAGTCATAGAAACAAAGCCACGCCCTCTCAGTC
>JAWQFJ010034637.1:17500-27500 GCA_034096865.1 Theodoxus fluviatilis | reverse complement strand
CTCGTCCTCAACCGCCACGTCGCCGCTCTATTCCGAGCCCGATTCCTGGGGGCCAAGGACCATTCTAAGAGTTCCAGTGACGTCACTCGTCTGACGCACACCAACGGCCCCACGTCCGCCACTGCCGCCACCAACGGCGATACGCACCTGTAGGTCGATGAGGTATACTGTGACGTCACATATCTACACCCACCAGTCTGTTGTTTCCTCTGGAGGAGCGGAGTGAGCGGAGACGAAATGAAACAATTGAAACTCACAATGTCCAAAAGTGCTCTTTGTCACAATTTCCATACCTCCCCACTGCGCCCTTTATAACAATTTCCATACCTCCCTACTCCGCCCGTTGTCATAAAGTTCTATACCGCCCTACTCCGCCCTTTGTAATAATTTCTATACCTCCCTACTCCGCCCTTTGTCATAATTTCCATACCTCCCCACTCCGCCCTTTGTCATAATTTCCACACCGCCCTACTCCGCCCTTTGTCATAATTTCCACACCGCCCTACTCCGCCCTTTGTCACAATTTCCATACCGCCCTACTCCGCACTTTGTCACAATTTCCACACTGATTGCCTTCGAAAGGATGACCTCAGCCCAGCGTTTTCCTCGTCAGACTTATTGTTCTAAATTTAGCCGTCACGTGCTGAGACCCCACCCGGACTACCCGCCTGCCGAAACAGCTTCTTCGTGGTTCAGAAGTGCCACGTATTTCCCTGCTGCTACCTAGCGGCAGGTTGTTGTGTGTAGAACGCGTGTGTAGACCCGTGGAAGGGCAACGGGCGTTTCGCCGTCTCCTGGAGATCCTGAGGGTGTTTATTCATGTCCCGTTGGGGTCCTCCTTCACTCTCCCAGAGGCGTGTGGAAGCGTCTTGTGCTCTTCGCGGTGTGAGTGTGTGTGCAGGGGCAAGGAGCTGGTCGCTGCGTATCTCCCAGGGTGTCTGCGGGGAGTTGTATCCTGACCTGAAGAGGTCACAACATAGAGGGCACCCATCCTCCCGTTCTCTCTCCCTGGAGGGGTGCGGAGACGCCCAACACTCCCACCTGTGCTAGAGTGTATTTTCTGCTTGTCCGGTGAGAGCGGACACCTTTCTGCATTGTCCGGTGAGACTGGACGTTCTCTGGACGGTCTAGTGAGAGTGGACCATGTTTCTTCCCCAGTCAAGATTCTGGTAAGAACGAATTATTTTTCCATTCAGAGTCCTTTATTCTTTGTCGCGAGTAGCATCATTTTTCCATATGTCTATAATGAACGATTCTTCTGCTTCGTGAGGCTATCTGCGAGTTTAGGCTGTTTATGTATTTGTCTTGAAAATAACGGCAAAGGCGTGGCGAGTCTGGGGTAAGGGGGGAGACGTTCTAATGGTACGATCTTAGTCCCTTTAAGAAGGACGAGTTTTGGCGTGGTTGAATTTTTATTGTATGAGGGTGCAGCAGTCTCTTTAAGAAGGGCGAGTTTTAGCGTGTTTGGATTTTTGTCGCATGAAGGCGAGGTTGCCCCTTTAAGACGGAAGAGCTTTTGTTGTTTGGATTTTTGCCGTGAAGGCGGCGTCTGGCTTTGGATGAAAGAGAGGCAGTGTTCTCTCAGATCTTTGATCTTCTGCGCTTCGACCCGAGAGGACGGAGCTTGATGTGTCGGTTTTTCATAAGCTTGTGATGGAAGCTGTTTCTGACCAGAGCAGTTGGTTTTTCCCCCTTGTTGAAGCCACACTGGTTAAGGGTGAGATTCTGTATTTGAACCCGTAGGGGTTAAATTGTCTTTTTGGTGTCATTTCTTTCACGTGCTTGTAGGAATCTGTGCTTGCCTGAAGCCAGTGTTTACCCCTTTTGAAGCTCACGTTATGTGTGTAGTGGTGTAACTGTACTTCGCGAAGGTTGTTGTGTCATTGTCATTGTGGGGATTTTTGGGGTTGGGAGTTTGCTTGTTGTTGCATATTGCTTGTTGCTTGCATATTGGTTGTTGCTTGCATATTGCTTGTCTCTTGCATATTGGTGGTTGCTAGCTCATTATTCAAAGTATCATTAAAATTCTATTTGTTGAATTTATCCTTCTGCTTCAGTGTCCGTTTATTTGTGTACGTCCGTCAGTAGTGTGGCAAAGATATATTTTTGGGTGAAAAAATCTCCACCATCCATTGTCATAGTTGTGAGAAGAAAAAAATATGGTTCCCATAGACAGTCAGGATGGCATGCAACAGTCCCCCTTCACCCCATTGCCACCCCCACTTCAGCCCCCGCCCCCCATCCACACTTCCATCCCCCAACCCCCATCCACACTTCCATCCCCCAATCCCCAAGATAAGATGTCGCGCTCTAGCAGTTCTGGCACTGCCAGCCCCAAGCATTTCCTGTGGTCAGTGACAATGGTCAGTGTCAATGATCAGTGACAATGGTCAGGATCAATAGTCAGTGACAATGGTCAGTGACAATGGTCAGTGACAATGGTCAGTGACAATGGTCAGTGCCAATGATCAGTGACAATGGTCAGGATCAATAGTCAGTGACAATGGTCAGTGACAATGGTCAGTGACAATGGTCAGTGACAATAGTTGCAATGGTCTTCAGGCGACAAAGTCAATGAACGTTTGAAGCATTGCCTTACACAGACAAGAATACTTCAGCAAGAGACACATGGGGGAGGTGTCAAGTCTACACACATACCCTGATGACATGTAGATGTAGAAAGCTGACATTGATGATGATGAAAAATGACTAACAGGACATCTTTGTTAATCCGACATCAGTTTGAGAGAAGGTTTGAACATGAAACACTTGCACGAATAGTTATCTCAATGTGACATAACCTTACACAGAAGGTTTTTTCAATCTCTATCTTTCTTTTTTATCCCTCCAGGTTTACTGGAGGCCCTACAGACTTTGTCTGTGTGTGTGAGTGTGTGTGTGTCTGTCTGTCTGTCAGTCCTGACTTAACGGCTGATTTCTCAAAAACTACTGGACGGATTTCCTTGACATTTTGCACACTTACTGGAAGTTAGGTCCGATTGAATGTATCAAATTTTCAGAATCGAGGTTTGAAAAAAAAGTGGGTTTTTAAGGTCGTAAACTCGAAAGCACCCCCGTAAATAGTCAATTGACGGAATGGCGAAATGCAATATGTGTGACGTAATCAATAACGTCACGTAATTTTATCTGTATGTCTGTCTCTCTGTCCCGACTTAACGGCTGATTTCTCAAAAACTACTGTACGGATTTCCTTGACATTTTGCAAACTTACTGGAAGTTAGGTCCGACTGAATGTATCAAATTTTCAGAATCAAGGTTTGAAAACAAAGTGATTTATTTAGGTCGTAAACTCGTAACACCCCCCCTCATATGTCAATTGACGGAATGGCGATTATATTTCGCCTTTTCCTTCACTCCCGTCACCAGCAGCGTTTCTCCCACGCTGTACGAGCGCTCACCAATTACATAAATAGTTTTAGTGATCCTCCCCAGAAGAAACAATTCGCCTTTACTTAACAAAATACCATTTTACAGTCAAAATTGTCCACCCGCGCGGCCGGTCCGAACCTTCGAACAGCCACTCTGTCTGAGCGCAACAACTTGGTAGTCTGTTTGCGTGGCCAAATGGCAGTGAATCAATATTAAACTTGGCAGAAATAGACCTTGAGTATCCTAAAATGTACAATACCACTCAAATTTCATGAGCTATCATCCATTTTTCTACAATTTATAGTGCAAAATACGAAACGAGGGAGTTTACGGAAAAGAACGTTATAATTGCTTTACAAACACGTAGTGACGTCAGTTGCCGAATGGCTCAGATGGTAAAGCTTTGGACTATTGTAACGTTAGGTCATGCATGAACGGGTTCGAATCCGCGCTGAAACTTTCCCCCCCCCCCCCCCCCCCCCTCTTTTTTCGAGAGGTTGCTGGTTCGAACCTGGCCTTTTTGTGTGTTTTTTGTGTTTTTCCCCCTTCTTTTCTCGAGAGATTGTGGGTTCGAACCCGATCTTTTTTTTTAGTGCCACAACATGGAGGTTCAGCGTCAGCGGTTTTTATTGACAACAATGATTTTTGCGTAGATGTACACATTGAAGGTGATTGTAAATTTACTTCCTCTGTGAGGAAACTGACACGGGCAGGCATGAAACAAAAATTTTAACGGAGCTCTTGTAACTGATGATTTCAGTGCGTTGATGTGATCAAGTCGTGACCAGATGCTGTGTCGTGTGCAACCAAAGTTTCTGCTTGTTGCTTTCTGCTTTTAGTGCTCATTCTGTGTTGTTGGTAGATGTGGTACTGTAAACAACTTTCATCGTCGTCGTCGTCGCCGCCGTCTTTGTCGTAGTCATCATCATCATCATCATCATCATCATCATCATCATCATCATCATCATCATCATCATCATCATCATCATCATCATCATCATCATCATCATCACCATCATCGTCATCATCATCATCATCATCATCATCATCATCATCATCATCATCATCATCATCATCATCATCATCATCATCATCATCATCATCATCATCGTCATCGTCATCGTCATCGTCATCATCAATATCAATATCAATATCGATATCATTATCATCATCATCATCATCATCATCATCATCATCATCATCATCATCATCAATAATATCATCATCAACAATAACATATCATCATCATCATCATCATCATCATCATCATCATCATCATCATCATCATCATCATCATCATCATCATCAATAATATCATCATCAAAATATTTCAATATCTTTCTGTGTAATACTTTAAAGAAAATTAACTGCGTGCTTGAATATTGTTGCTGCATGTTGTGGTTCAAACAGAGAAGAGGGCACCTATTTATGTGACCTCCTAAAAAAGAGAAAGCTGACTTTCTTCCTTAATTGATTAAAAACAATCATGAATGAGGGAGGCTCTGTATCTATGGTGTCAGGCATTTTCATTGTACAGAGAAGTCCCGCCATCTCCTAATACTTTTCCCTGTCGTAACCCTAACTCCCTGCCTTGGGCAAAGGCTGTTGTTAGTTGTTGACTCCAGCCAAAAACCAAGGCTACAGCAAAATGTTGTTATGTTGTACTGTTATGTGGGGATTATCTTCAGCCGTGGTAAGCTCCTAACATAACAACTGTCATTCTCTGGAGACAGAGATCAGATCCCCTGAAGACGAAGTGTGGCTGCCTATATGGCGGGGTGTTCAAAAACAGTCACACACGCAATCATCTCACCCACTTGGGTGATCCTGGGAGTGTTTAGCCCAGGTACGCAACAACAACAACAACAACAACCCTAACCCCCAAATAAAATGTTATGTGTCCTTACTACATCAGGGTAACGCATGCACTACGCTTTTGTCCCTTTTGCATGCGGTTTTGGATTCCGTTTCTAAGTAAATAAAAGAATCCAAAGCATAAAATACTTGTTTGTCATTTTGAAGTCTGAAAATCCCTTCTCTCCACTGTAAATCATTTCAACACCCAAGGCAGGAAGCTTCAAGCAGACAGACACTGACTTACATGTCAAGGCGACAAAACTGGATCGAGGAGACAGTGCGAGAGGAGATCCCAAAACATTAGCCACGGAGACGGAAGTTAGCTTCAGACTGCATGACAACCAGACGGAGCAGATGGCGGCGACGACGATGATAACAAATTAACTGGGACGAAGAAAGCACGGCTATTATGGTTGGTGCTGCCACAACATTTGCAGCAATTATCAACAACAACGATGATATCAACAACAAGATCCAACAGCAACAACAAAAACAACAACGATGATATCAACAACAACGATGATATCAACAACAACGATGATATCAACAACAACGATGATATCAACAACTACAGCAACGACGACGACGACGACGACAACAACTGCAGCAGCAGCAGGAATAATAACAACAACAAAGTTGTGTACAGGCTGAAGAAAGGAAGCGATGAAAAATGAGAGGAAGCGATGACGAATGAGAGGAAGCGATGACGAATGAGAGGAAGCGATGACGAATGAGAGGAAGCCATGACGAATGAGAGGAAGCGATGACGGATGAGAGGAAGCCATGACGGATGAGAGGAAGCGATGACGGATGAGAGGAAGAGATGACGGATGAGAGGAAGCCATGACGGATGAGAGGAAGCGATGACGAATGAGAGGAAGCGATGACGAATGAGAGGAAGCCATGACGAATGAGAGGAAGCCATGACGGATGAGAGGAAGCGATGACGAATGAGAGGAAGCCATGACGGATGAGAGGAAGCGATGACGAATGAGAGGAAGAGATGACGGATGAGAGGAAGCCATGACGGATGAGAGGAAGCGATGACGAATGAGAGGAAGCCATGACGGATGAGAGGAAGCGATGACGGATGAGAGGAAGCCATGACGGATGAGAGGAAGCGATGACGGATGAGAGGAAGCCATGACGAATGAGAGGAAGAGATGACGGATGAGAGGAAGCCATGACGGATGAGAGGAAGCGATGACGAATGAGAGGAAGCCATGACGGATGAGAGGAAGCGATGACGGATGAGAGGAAGCCATGACGAATGAGAGGAAGCCATGACGGATGAGAGGAAGCGATGACGAATGAGAGGAAGCCATGACGAATGAGAGGAAGCGATGACGAATGAGAGGAAGCCATGACGAATGAGAGGAAGCGATGACGAATGAGAGGAAGCGATGACGAATGAGAGGAAGCCATGACGAATGAGAGGAAGCGATGACGAATGAGAGGAAGCCATGAAGAATGAGAGGAAGCGATGGCGGATGAGAGGAAGCGATGACGAATGAGAGGAAGCGATGAAGGATGAGAGGAAGCGATGACGAATGAGAGATGACAGGGTGAGGGGAAACCGTTTGAATAATGACCGATTCTGGAAGTGTTGCGAGTGCGTAAATTAGTTTTGTGAGTTGATTTAGTTTAGTTTAGTTTAGTTTAGTTTAGTTTAGTTTAGTTGTTTTGTTTAGTTTAGTTTAGTTTAGTTTAGTTTAGATTAGTTTAGATTAGTTTAGTTTAGTTTAGTTTAGATTAGTTTAGATTAGTTTAGTTCAGTTTAGTTTAGTTTAGTTTAGTTTAGTTTAGTTTAGTTTAGTTTAGTTTAGTTTAGTTTAGTTTAGTTTAGTTTAGTTTAGTTTAGTTTAGTTTAGTTCAGTCAGTCAGTCAGTCAGTCAGTAAGTCAGTCAGGTATTTCAGTAAAATTTAGTTTTCGTTTTTGTTTAAGTCTTCATTTAGTTCTAGTTCAGTTCTAGCTCTAGTTCTAGTTCTTGTTTAGTTCAGTTCAGTTCAGTTCAGTTCAGTTCAGTTTAGTTCAATTCAGTTCAGTTCAGTTCAGTTCAGTTCAGTTCAGTTCTATAGGCCTACCTGTTCAGTTCCAGTTCATTTCAGTTCTAGTTCAGTTTTAGTTCAGTTAGTTCATTTGATTTCATTTCAGTTCTAGTTCAGTTCAAATCTAATTCAGTTCAGTTTCGTTCCGTTCCCTTCGATTCGGTTCAGTTCGGTTTGAACTCGAATGAAAAGCAGTCTGGCCAAGTGATGACGGCGCATCACGCCTACACACGGCACATGCACGCCTACACACGGCGCATACAATCGATCAATCACTTCATACATGAAACAACAGTGTGTTGGATGACAATATTCACAAACCAGTCATCTTTGAAAACATTGATCTTTCAAGCTTTCAGTTTTCTTGAGTTGTTTGATGCTTAAAGAGTTAATTCTCTGCTGTCTTGTCTTGATACAACCAAGCGCATACATTGCATGTTTAAATTGTCTGATGGTCGTCGATGGAAACGGCTCTGTGGCCCTGCACAGCGGCGAACAGGATTGAACTTTTCCAGGCTGATCTCTGGCGGCCAATGTCCCATGAACAGTTTCCAACTGTAGTTGGATAAAAAGGGAAACGAAAACGTTACCAAAGCACTGCAGAGAAAGACATGGCCGCAAGAAGAAAGCTGACGACTGTTGATCGTGGCCGAGCCCTGGGTTGGGCCCAGGATGGTGTTTCGCAAAGAGAAGTTGCCAGACGGTTGAGAGTGAGTCTTTCCGTCATTCAGCGCAGCACGTATATTAATATATATATGTGTGTGTGTGTGTGTATATATATATATATATATATATATATATATATATATATATAATTTTTTCAACAGCTATGTGTTACAAATGTAACGGGTCAGCGATTTGCATTCTTTTTATCCAAAACGGCTTCATTGTACCGCACGTGAACGCTTTTTCAACAAAGAGTAACGCGCTAAAGGCTCCTTCACACTGCAGAATAATGTCATACGCAACCACTGTCAAGCTTTTGTCTGGTAACTCCTTTTTTCAGTTAGCATTGCAACAAATTGTAATTTCACAAAATGTCAAGAATGACCCTTAACTTATTGTGACTAGTGTGCGTGGCCTAGGGGGGCTGATAGGACTCCAAATGTCATTCACTCAATTATTCATTCGTTCATCATTAATTATTTAATTAATTCATTATGTCATTCTGTCATTCATTCATTCATTCATTCTGTCACTCATTCATTCATTCTGTCACTCATTCATTCATTCTGTCATTCATTCATTCTGTTATTCATTCATTCTGTCATTCATTCATTCATTCTGTCACTCATTCATTCATTCTGTCATTCATTCATTCTGTTATTCATTCATTATGTCATTCATTCAATCTGTCATTATTCTGACATTCTGACATTCATTTATTCCGTCATTCTAGCGTTCTGACACTCGAGAGATGGGTCACATATGATCAAGACCACAACTGTCCTGAGTCAAACAGGAAGAATCCGATTGGTTGAATACACACATGGCCTGTCTGCAAGATACCTCACTTTTGCAAGAGCGTATGTCATCTGTTACCAATGCGTGTAAATTCGGCCGAAAATTGCTTCAAGTTCATGTGTGTGTGTGTGTGTGTGTGTGTGTGTGTGAGTGTGTGTGTGTGTGTGTGCGTGCGTGCGTGCGTGCGTGTGTGTGCAGTGTGTGTGTGTGTGTGTGTGCGTGTGTGAGTGTGTGTGTGTGTGTGTGCGTGCGTGTGTGAGTGTGTGTTTGTGTGCGTGTGTGTGTGTGTGTGTGTGTGTTTGGTGTGTGTGTGTGTGTGTGTGTGTGTATGTGCGCACGTGAGTGTGTGTGTGTGTGTGTATGTGCGCACGTGTGTGTGTGTGTTTATGTGTGTGTTTATGTGTGTGTTTATGCGTATGTGTGCGCGCTTGCGTGCGTGCATGGTTGCGCGTGCCTGTGTATGTGTATGTGCCTACGTGTGCGTGTTCATGTTTTTGTACACGTTACAAGCTTCAGTCTGATAATAAGATTTTACTCTCTGTTGACGATGAGAGACTCTCGTTACGCCAAACACGAAAACCCATGTCCGTGAACTGAAAACACACACCACAACTGCGTGTGAAATCTCTGTGTACGCACGACACATCACACTGCATTGCCACCCCGAAGTAATGCACGCACCAAAGTCAACATCTGAAACATTCATCACTGCATTGCCACCCCGAAGTAATGCACGCACCAAAGTCAACATCTGAAACATTCATCACTGCATTGCCACCCCGAAGTAATGCACGCACCAAAGTCAACATCTGAAACATTCATCACTGCATTGCCACCCCGAAGTAATGCAAGCACCAAAGTCAACATCTGAAACATTCATCACTGCATTACAACCTCGCCGTCGTGCTGGGCGCGCTGCTGTCGAAATGACCTTTGCCCCCCAAGTCTCGGGAAACGCTACCCGCACTAAACAGTCCCTGTGGGTGCAAGTCGGACTAGAGTTCCCTCCCTTGGGACCAAAAGCCCACACGTACGACATGGCCGCCGCATCCGTTGCCTGAATATTATTTTTTTTTCGCTTTTCCAACTTTATTCACTGTTTACAAGGACGCCACACATGAAAAAAGGACGTAAATGTATGTACATGAACAGGATCAAGACTAACATCCAGTCTTGCGACTTAAACGCGCACGAATTTAGAAGCTGATCGAGTTATTCTCGAGACAGAACTGTCGGTTAC
>JAWQFJ010034637.1:0-12500 GCA_034096865.1 Theodoxus fluviatilis | reverse complement strand
CACCCGTGTGTTACACTCAAAACCGTGCGGCACGACTGCTTCTTATGAAGGGCAAGCGTGATCATGCGACACCCCTCCTGAAACATCTACACTGGCTTCCCGTTAATTTCCGCTGCCAGTACAAAATTGCTGTTTTGGCGTACCGTCATTTTGATTCAACCCTTCCAGCATATCTTTCGGCCTCCCTTTGTACCTATCACCCTTCCCGTTCTCTCCGCTCATCAAGTGAAAAGCTTCTGAAAATTCCAAAGCGTAGTACGAAGTCTTTCGGAGAGCGTAATTTAAGTTTCATTGCCCCTAGTGTCTGGAATTCCCTGCCGGCTGGCCTACGTGATGCACTAACTATGTCCATTTTTAAATCTCAGTAAAAAAAAAATGTTTCGTCTTGCTTTTCTGTAACCTCCTAGTTGTTGTTTTTTTTTCAAGTCCTGGTATGATAGTCGTACGAGTGTTGTGCTATGTAGTATGACTGACGAGTAACTGCGTGTAAATGTGGCTATGCCCGCGCATTGAGTTCTTGCAAGAAATGCGCGTTATAAATGCTTTATTATTATTATTATTATTATTATTATTATTATTATTATTATTATTATTATTATTATTATTATTATTATTATTATTATTATTATTATTATTATTATTATTATTATTATTATTAATATTATTATTATTATTAATTCCATAAACAATCTCAAATCAAACACCATGCATGCGGCCCGTTCTGGCAAAACCAGGGTTAAGTCGCTGAAACACTTTTGCTCCATGGCTACGAAAAAGTGGTGGGGTGAGCCTAAAGGGTCCTTAAGTTTTGGCAATTTTCGATTGATAAAATAATCATGTATCATAATGTGAGCATTCTAATCAATTCCGCTTGAAACGGGTTTTACCCGATGTTTTTGAGGATCACTATGTCAATTGCTTGCACTGTTATAAGCTGTATTGTGTTAAATAAATTCAAACTTCAAAGTCATTTTTCTCGAAAGTGGTGTTCTTTAATTCGTTATAACTTTGTCAATTTTCAAGAAACTGTAAAACTTTGGTACCAAATTAAAGAAATACACAGAGCTTTCCAACTGTGTGTGAGTTTTGATGCCTGAAAAAAATCATCTGCTTGTGCCATTTCCACTAATTATTATCTTCGAGATTAGGTTAGGCGTGGAGCAAATATGAAAAGGAAAAAAAGTTTTTAATCTTCAAAATCTGCTTTCATCTGTTTACACCGCATGCTCTATAGTCACCTGGGGCTCTTCGTTAATTCTTCAAGCACCCTGACGACAGAACGCTTAGAATCGGGCACCAGCCCTATTACCTCTCCCTGGGGAGCGTGCAAACTGCTGCTCCCCTCTGCGGCGTACTTTCACGACCGCCATGGGTGGGCCGAGGCCAGACCGCCATGGGTGGGCCCAGGCCAGACCGTCATGGGTGGGCCCAGGCCAGACCGTCATGAATAACTCATCTCGTCCAAAAGCCCCACCACAAGCTCCTGTTTGAAGGTGACGTAAAATAGCACATCACATCCTAATGAAAAGAACAACTTCCATTAGCGGACTAATATTACTAGTGTGGGCGCTACACCCATCCCCTCGAGAGTCTCTGACGGTTTATCTTACTGCAACTGATTGACACCCGCATTGAGTAGAAATCGATAGTGTAGAGCAGGTGGGTGTGGGCACTTTCATACGGCCGTCAAAGGGGATACAAGTGTAGGAGCGTGGCTGGGAGTACGCTAGTGCGATTGCTTCCTCAGTTCAAGTGAGGTCGACCACCTGCTTCAGTGTTTACTCCGACTGTACACGTACTGATCCGTGCACGGTAAGTCTTCGATTACTTCTCCCAAGTGTTTCAGTCCTTTTACCAGAGCCTTTCAGACAGTTATATTAAATTGTTTCAAACGAATATGATGGACTGGTCGAACTAAATACCCAGAGAGCATTCTGAGAACACAAGTCGCCACCAAGGAAACCAAAACTACTCTTCCACTGCCTGTCTGATTAATTCAGGCAGGATGTTCCGCTGGCCAGGCCTGACGCTACGAAGTTTAGTTCATTTTAGTGGCGGAAAGCGGTTTCTGAGTGCCGAACGCACACGACGACGTCATCATTAGTTTGACGTCATCATCAAGATTTGTGATAAATGTCTATTTTTGTCGTAATTCCAATACAAGATAACAGATAACCTCTAAACGTTAATGGATTCTTTCTTTGATGAATCTTTGACCTTCCACCAAATTTCATCAGGATCCGTTTAGGACTTTTGGAGCTATTTTGCTAGCTAATTAACGAACCTAGGGGATAATTAGTCTCCGGTTTTCAGAATCACCCTCCACGCCTCATAATCATGGCAAGTTTGCACAGTGGTTATCTTCTGTTTGGTCGTGCCAAAGGAAGCTTGAATGTGTTATTGATTTAGATGCTGGTGTGTGAAGTATTGGGAGTGCAGTGAAATATTGGTAAGACAGTGAACTATTTGAAAGTGCAGTGAAATATTGGGAGTACAGTGAAATATTGGGAGTGCAGTGAAATAGTGGTACTAATAGAGTGAAATATTGGTAGTACAGTGAAATATTGGGAGTGCAGTGAAATATTGGTAGTGCAGGGAAATATTGGGAGTGCAGTGAAATAGTGGTACTAATAGAGTGAAATATTGGGAATACAGTGAAATATTGGGCGTGCAGTGAAATATTGGTAGTACAGTGAAATATTGGGAGTGCAGTGAAATAGTGGTAGTACAATGAAATATTGGGAGTGCAGTGAAATAGTGGTAGTACAGTGAAATATTGGGAGTGCAGTGAAGTAGTGGTACTAATAGAGTGAAATATTGGGAGTGCAGTGAAATAGTGGTAGTACAGTGAAATATTGGTAAGACAGTGAACTATTTGAAAGTGCAATGAAATATTGGGAGTACAGTAAAATATTGGGAGTGCAGTGAAATAGTGGTACTAATAGAGTGAAATATTGGTAGTACAGTGAAATATTGGGAGTGCTGTGAAATATTGGTAGTGCAGGGAAATATTGGGAGTGCAGTGAAATAGTGGTACTAATAGAGTGAAATATTGGGAGTACAGTGAAATATTGGGAGTGCAGTGAAATATTGGTAGTACAGTGAAATATTGGGAGTGCAGTGAAATATTGGTAGTACAGTGAAATATTGGGAGTACAGTGAAATATTGGTAGTACAGTGAAATATTGGGAGTGCAGTGAAATAGTGGTACTAATAGAGTGAAATATTGGGAGTGCAGTGAAATATTGGGAGTGCAGTGAAATAGTGGTAGTACAGTGAAATATTGGTAAGACAGTGAACTATTTGAAAGTGCAGTGAAATATTGGGAGTACAGTGAAATATTGGGAGTGCAGTGAAATAGTGGTACTAACAGAGTGAAATATTGGTAGTACAGTGAAATATTGGGAGTGCAGTGAAATATTGGTAGTGCAGGGAAATATTGGGAGTGCAGTGAAATAGTGGTACTAATAGAGTGAAATATTGGGAATACAGTGAAATATTGGGAGTGCAGTGAAATATTGGGAGTGCAGTGAAATATTGGGAGTGCAGTGAAATAGAGGTAGTACAGTGAAATATTGGTAAGACAGTGAACTATTTGAAAGTGCAGTGAAATATTGGTAGTACAGTGAAATATTGGGAGTGCAGTGAAATAGTGGTACTAATAGAGTGAAATATTGGTAGTACAGTGAAATATTGGGAGTGCAGTGAAATAGTGGTAGTACAGTGAAATATTGGGAGTGCAGTGAAATAGTGGTACTAATAGAGTAAATTATTGGGAGTGCAGTGAAATATTGGGAGTGCAGTGAACTATTGGGAGTGCAGTGAAATATTGGGAGTACAGTGAAATATTGGTAGTAAAGTGAAATATTGGTAAGACAGTGAATTATTTGAAAGTGCAGTGAAATATTGGGAGTAAAGTAACATATTGGTAAGACAGTGAACTATTGGTAAGACTGAACTATTTGGAAGTGCAGTGAAATATTTCACTTGCTCTGTAAGTATCATGCAGCATGCTGCGTGATAATGATTTAAACATTTAAAAAAAGTATTTAATATTTGTTGTTAATTAAGCACCTCTTGGGGATTAACTGCACTGCATGGTTTCTGGGAGAATGACTTGCAACATACTACGGACACTTGATGTGGGATGCTACGACAGTGAAACACTCTGCAGACTTCTGGCTCTATAGAGTGAAGGAAATCTTTGGAGGTGGAGGTGGTTTGCTCTTGCTCTGTGAAATCCATGTTTCCTTGTCCGCCATTTCTCTTCCAACCTCTTGAAAATGTTGGAGCTGAGCTGTAAGATTTATTATTTATTCAAGTTTCCGTGCTCTTAAATGTCTGGTTGTGGCTTTGGAAAGAACTATAGGGGTGGATTTGTGTTGGTTTTTGCATTCTGGATGAGTGTTGTTTGGCAGCGAAGCATTTTTTGGAACACCAGGCATGTTTCACTGAGTTTTGTTTGTTGAATTTATTTTTAACAACATTGCATGTGAAAAGTGATGTTTTCTCATACAAAGTACGTCCGCTACTTCAGGAACGTATGGGATGCCTTGATTCTTGGCGTGTAAAACTGCTCTTTAATGAACTATCTTGACTGGGGATCAGTCCATGTCCAAGACACTGACATCCTCTCCACTCACAGGGAAATTGTCGGCTTTGATGTCGACGAGGCAGAAAGGTCGATTCTAGAAATCCATCACAGAGATCCAAACAGGTTTTCCTGCTGACTGCTACTTTCCAGTTGTATGACCAAACAGGTTTTCCTGCTGACTGCTACTTTCCAGTTGTATGACAATCATTGTCATCCCCTTGCAGCATACTGGGTACCAATGCTGAACTCTGTGATTGTTCTGCTGTAGTTCCACCTGCACACCGCTGCTGACACTGTGTTGTGGATGGAGACAGAACTGTCCTTGACAGTCCTAAGGTCAAGGACGTTTCTGTCCACTGGAAGTCTGCTGACTAAGATGCATTGGCAGAAGATGCCAAAGTACTTTATCATCGCAATGGCATTTTCATTTTTGAATGAAGATGTGTCCTTGTTTATGATTCCCAGGAAAGAGTGTCTTCAAAGTTAAGTGAAAAGAAACATTACATGCTTGTTGAGGTTGCTTGTTCAGTTTTTTCCCCTCATTTTTTCAGCTGCCATGTGCAGTCATAATATATGTAGGGTTTGCTTATCTACGGTAAGATGTGAATTGGATTTGTTTTTCCAAGTTTTTGTTTCCTTGTTTGTTTGAAGTGAATGCTGTCTCTTATCACCTTTCTCTGCCTCTGGCTGCCATTCCCATACCAGCTCTGCTCTCAAGGAAACTCCTGCCTCTGGCTGCCATTCCCATACCAGCTCTGCTCTCAAGGAAACTCCTGCCTCTTGCTGCCATTCCCATACCAGCTCTGCTCTCAAGGAAACTCCTGCCTCTTGCTGCCATTCCCATACCAGCTCTGCTCTCAAGGAAACTCCTGCCTCTTGCTGCCATTCCCATACCAGCTCTGCTCTCAAGGAAACTCCTGCCTCTTGCTGCCATTCCCATACCAGCTCTGCTCTCAAGGAAACTCCTGCCTCTTGCTGCCATTCCCATACCAGCTCTGCTCTCAAGGAAACTCCTGCCTCTTGCTGCCATTCCCATACAATTAAAGAGCAAAAGGATGAACAAAATGAGCTCGAGGAGGAGGAGAAAAGACAGAAGGAAGAGAATCAGGAATCAGAATGGGAAAGAGAAAGAGAGGCAAAAGAAGGAGGAAGAGCAGCAGCAGCAGCAGCAGCAGCAGCAGCAGCAGCAGCAGCAGCAACAGGGCGTCGCATCTCACGCTGGGATGAGATGTGATATCAAATTTCTCTCTTTGGTTTTAATGGTCTAAGGGAGATAAATCTTATTTGCCTGTGTTTGCTAAACGAATGTATAAGCAGATTTAGCTCCCTTTAGTCGATCTTTTACACCAATGATCAGAAATCGAAACTTTTGTGCGTATGATGTATGTTGACAAAATGGCGATAGAGCGACAAACGGAGACGCTAAATATTGTGATTGTTCTCCGGAATCATAAGTTTTTCATGATTTGGTTTATTGCAAGCTTCCATCTGCTTGTACTTGTATATACTAAACGATTATAAATATTTGCATTGCTTGGATATTGAAATTTCTGAGTGCTTGTGTGCTTCCCATCACAGGTAGTGAACTGTTTTTCCCCCCTCCTTTTTCATTTTTGAGCATGTACACACTCAATTCTATGGTGTGTAATTCATAATTAGCACTTTTAGTCACTTACATCATTCTTTGCGTGTAAAGAGTAAATAGAGAGCTTTCATTTGAGATATAATTTGTCTTGTTTAAGTTGTTATCTTATGCCTTTGTATTTTTATTATATGTTTGAAAATGCATGAAAAACTTACGACGCCAAAGAGTTAACGCACTGGGTTACACTCAAGTTAGATTTGTGCCTCGCACTGCCAAGTGTGACGTCACACGTCACTCGGACTGCGATGACGTAATAAGTGACGATTTTGAAAGTGCTCCCAGTTTCGTCATGGAGATCGACCAGGTAGGTCACGCTCTCTTGTGAAGACGCTGAGTCTCTTAAGATAACTTTGCTCTATCTAGATATATGTTTTGCTTTGCTTGTGCAGATAACCCAACTATGGAATAGTTTGATGAAAAAAAACTATTTGCTTGGGTGACGATTACGTGCTGTTTATGTAGTGGCAATAAGATAAAGGATACCTTTTTATTGTTCTTTATTTAAAACAAGAGACATAATATATTTTTTGAACAGAAAAGTTTTAAGGTACTTGTCACGTTGTGAAAATATGCATTTCCCGTTTCGTCATTGTTTGCACGACTACTAGGAATATACCTAGCATTTGTAAATTGCTGTCATGCATGTATCGAATTCATGGCGTAGCGTCTGCAGGAAAAGCCGCGAACGCCGCAATCTAAAAATAGATCAGCGAGTGACGTCTACCAACATCCGTGGACATCGCTTAAGTAGCGTGCGTTCCCATTGCTGTGCTGCAAGATGGTTCGACACTGCTCCTGCGGAAAAATGCAACAGCTTTTCAAGATACAAGCGCAAAGACCACATGAAAGGAGTATTTTTTATTACGATGCCCACTTGTTGAATCGGAGAAATTCAATCGATGGGTGCATTTGTGCGGGCGACTACACTTCAAAGTAAAGCCAAACAGCTCCTAGGCACGATGGAGACAGTTCATTTGTTCAAAGCATTTCGTTGGTGGCAATGAAACTACAGAAATGAATCCGGATCCACTCCCTGCTCATTACACGGAACAGCAGGTGAGATTTTATTATGATAGATAGCGGTTAGGGGCTCCGCATCACACGGAATGGAAGATTTCTCATGCCTCCATGCCGAACAGAGCGTTTTCGGCGTTCTTTCATTCCTTCAGCTGTTCACAACGCGGACTTACACTATGGATATATAGCTACAGGGTTAAAGAGTAAAGCAACGAATATGCATTATTGCATACATAAGGCTAAGCTACACGAATGATTTCGGTGGGGGTAATAATATTGTGACTGCTCTCAGACACAACGTTGAGACGGTTGTAAGGTGACTCATAGTTTATTGTTCATCTCTTACAGTGCCGTCTCAACGTTGTGTCTGAGAGCAGTCACAGTAAAAACTCGTTGGCCTTTCTTGTCTAAAAGCAGCTAGACATATCAAATTAGGGGTTCAGACTTGAACGCCGAAGAAGGAGGCGACATTGCAACGTTACTTCAGTTGAGGCGAGTGAATAAAAGACAAGCGAGCTTCTTTTTTCTCTCTCCTTTGTTCGGGCCGCCTGACGCGGGAAATGCCGCGAATGAAAACGAATAGAAGTAATTTTACTAGGCATCTAGCGGGATCTTCGATTTACAAGGAGGTAGACCAAAATTGAGGTTAGGGAAATTGTTATTTGTTTAGAATTATGCATGTGAAAATGAATTAATGTTGACAAAGCTAAGGACTACATCTCGCTGCGTGGGACTACAGACTCAGCTGAGGGTTAGCGCTGTGGCACGGGAGATAGATAGTAGTAAATGTTTTGCTGCAGCAACAGGCCTCACTCCGCTGGGGCTAAGTGCTGTGGCATGGGAGATAGATAGTAGTAAATGTTTTGCGGCAGCGACACTCCCACCCAAATCACCTTGTTGATTGTTTATGCAGGATTGTTTTCTGAATTCTGACTGCGAACGAGAATGACTAGTTTGTGGACCGGCCTCTCAAAGTATGTTCTCTTATGCAGGGCCTTGCCTCGGTTGTCGAGGTCTGTGGTCGCCATCAGAAGTTCATTCAACCTTTCTGACGAGTCCATCGTCACCTGAATAGGTTTTTTTCAACCCTTGCAATCTTCCAGTCGGTGCGACAGTCGTTCTCATCTTGGACTATGACAATGTCGCCCACGGCCACGTTGGACTTTGCCTTCTTCCAGGTGCTTCGCGGTTGAAGACACTGCAGGTATTCGCTTCTCCAACGTTTCCATCTCTTCCATCTTTTGTTCTTGATGTCCCTTTTGTCCTTGTCCCTATCCTTGTCTGCCTTACGATCCTTTGACCTGGAGCGGTGGCGACTGCGAGATCTACCCTTCTTCTTGGATCGAGAGGAGGACCGCTTCCGAGATGCGGAGTGGGCATGCCTTTCCTTTGACCTGGACTTCTTCCTCCTTCGAGATTTTGACTTCGTAGGAGTACGAGATGGACGCCTGGCGCTGCTGGGCTTCTTTAGAGACCTGGAGCCATGCTTGTCGGGCGTCTTGGATGGGCCCTTCTCTGCTTTTCGAGTCTTCTCCTCCTCCTTGGGGGGCAGTGAGCCTTCCCGCTCCAGCTTGGGGGGTGAGGGACTCTTTGACATGGACCCCTTCTTCACGTCTCCTTCCTCCACCATTTCCTGTTTTTTGTTCTCTGTCTCCTTGTCATCTACCTTTTCCTCCTTCTTCTCCTCCTTGTCCTTTTTCGGCACTTTGGGCCAGTTGGTTAGCTTGCTGCGGAAGGCGTCGGAGGTTACAAAGCTGTTGCCATATCTCTGCTCCAAGACATCCTTGGCACACTGGTAGGCCTGCTCGCTTCTAAGAAAGAAGAAGCCGCTCACAGCTTCTCGAGCAGGACCTCCGAGGTAGCGCTTCAGATAGTGAATTTTATCAGAAGCGGGAACTCCCTTGTTTTCGATCAGAGCGGAGAACGAAGCCTTCCAGTCTGGGTACTGAAGAGGATCTCCGGTGAACACGGGCGGTTCCGGCACAGGGAGACGACTTGAGGCGATAGCTTGCGCTATTGTTTGAACCAAGGACTGTGAACTCAACTGTGAGGATTCAGGATTGGGACGAGGGTGATCGTAGAGACCAACAGAGTGCTGTACGAGTCTAGAAGGGCTCTGACCAAGGCGTGACTGTGGCACTTGAGTGATGTGCACATGGTTGTCATGGATGACCTGTGAAGGCCTAGCGTGACCTTGAGCAACATGCGCCTGTGTCGATTGATGCGAGTGGTCATGGATCTGAGGGACGAAGCTGGGTGCGCTGATGCGCAACGTATGCGAGGGGTTGGGAGAGACTAATTGCGCCTGTGAGGTGTCCCCGTATGGTGAGGAGTTCGCACCCTGCACCTGTGGGTTACGTTGCACATTGAAATCTGTGATGTGTTCTAGATCCTGTTCATCATCCTCCAGAGTGGCTTCTTCTAACTTCAGTTCAGTTTCTAGCTTATGTTTTGCAAGTGATCTTTTCATCGAGGCCAGTTTTTTCTCTGTCTCTTCTATTTCGCTCAGTCTCTGATCTTCTTCAATCTGCGCCTGTAGCTTTGTTCTGAGGACTGCTATTCTTTGGGACGCTTTAGAGGAGGCAGCTTTGGAAGAGGCTATAGAAAGGCTGAAAGATCTCGACGAGAGCCTAGATGAACCATCGACAGTCTGAGTGATTTTGTTGATGACGAATTTGTTCATGGTAGAGACCGCTGCGAGATTGACTTCGTCTAATGCAGGATCCAGATTTTCAACAGTTCCGAGGCTCTTGAGTTGCTCGGCTGTTTCGTTGATAAGGCCTAGCCTAGAAGAAATGTTTGATTTCTGCAACTCTAGCTGATCTGGGTGGGCATTGGCAGAAAGAAGAGCGTTTGAGTGTGATAGAACAGACATTAGCTCAGCATGCCTGGACCAGAAGGCCTTTGACAGAATGTCAATCTTGTACAGGCGGCCCTTCTCGCTAGGATGACGTGACCGCTCGGAGCGTTCAAGAGACGGTGGTTCACCTTGGGGGCAAGAGGTCTCATCGGGCCCAGTAGGAGGGTGACTAGATTCCATCTTAAAGACCAAGAACCTTCAACAATATGGCAAAAGTTGCTACAAATAAAACCTTGAGCTGCTGTAACAAATGGATCACAATGCTACTAACAAAAGCAAAACAATCACAACAATGAGGTCTAAGCTACTAGTAACAGCGCTTATTTATGTGTGCAGACTTCTGTCAGTACGACTATCACCAAGAACCAGTTCAAAGATTCCTAAGATGATTCGATTAATTCAGCAATATCACTTCGCTGAATAGTCAATTTGTTTTTCACGTTGAGATGAAAACGTTCGAAATGTTCCAAAATGGCTCAAAGACTTTCAATTTCTGGAGTGTTTTGACTATTACCAAGGGTGAGTGATTTAGAGTTCACTGAAACATCAAGTCAAATACTCCAAACTTTAAATCATAGAAAATGTTACCGTGGTTCCTGTACGACGCTTCGCATTTTCGACGCAAGTCATTGAAGGGGTGCTGACTGATGGGCAGTACTAAGGTGTGTCAGGCACGAGACAATGGCGACAACTAGGGGCGAACTGCAGTCTGGACGATGACCAGGGGCGAACTGCAGGCTTCGACGATCAGGGGGCGAACTGCAGGCTGGACGAAGCCCAGGGGCGACCTGCAGGCTGGACGATGACCAGGGCGAGACTGCAGGCTGGACGATGACCAGGGCGAAACTGCAGGCTGGACGACGACCAGGGCGAGACTGCAGGCTGGACAATGACCAGGGGCGAACTGCAGGCTGGACGATGACCAGGGCGAAACTGCAGGCTAGACGATGACCAGGGCGAAACTGCAGGCTGGACGATGACCAGGGGCGAACTGCAGGCTTCGATGATCAGGGGGCGAACTGCAGGCTGGACGATGACCAGGGGCGAACTGCAGGCTGGATGATGACCAGGGCGAAGCTGCAGGCTGGACGATGACCAGGGCGAAACTGCAAGCTGGACGATGACCAGGGCGAGACTGCAGGCTGGACGATGACCAGGGGCGAACTGCAGGCTGGACGATGACCAGGGCGAACTGCAGGCTGGACGATGACCAGGGCGAGACTGCAGGCTGGACGATGACCAGGGCGAAACTGCAGGCTGGACGATGACCAGGGGCGAACTGCAGGCTGGACAATGACCAGGGGCGAACTGCAGGCTGGACGATGATCAGGGCGAAACTGCAGGCTGGACGATGACCAGGGGCGAACTGCAGGCTGGACAATAACCAGGGGCGAACTGCAGGCTGGACGATGATCAGGGCGAAACTGCAGGCTGGACGATGACCAGGGGAGAACTGCAGGCTGGACGATGACCAGGGCGAGACTGCAGGCTGGACGATGACCAGGGCGAAACTGCAGGCTGGACTATGACCAGGGCGAACTGCAGGCTAGACGATGCCCAGCGGCGAACTGCAGGCTGGACAATGACCAGGGCGAGACTGCAGGCTGGACGATGACCAGGGCGAAACTGCAGGCTGGACGATGACCAGGGGCGAACTGCATGCTGGACGATGTCACTGATGGACGGAACTCGAGGCGAGGCATCGAGTTTTTACTGTGACTGCTCTCAGACACAACGTTGAGACGGCACTGTAAGAGATGAACAATAAACTATGAGTCACCTTACAACCGTCTCAACTGCAGTTTCGCCCTGATCATTGTGACTGCTCTCAGACACAACGTTGAGACGGTTGTAAGGTGACTCATAGTTTATTGTTCATCTCTTACAGTGCCGTCTCAACGTTGTGTCTGAGAGCAGTCACAGTAAAAACTCGTTGGCCTTTCTTGTCTAAAAGCAGCTAGACATATCAAATTAGGGGTTCAGACTTGAACGCCGAAGAAGGAGGCGACATTGCAACGTTACTTCAGTTGAGGCGAGTGAATAAAAGACAAGCGAGCTTCTTTTTTCTCTCTCCTTTGTTCGGGCCGCCTGACGCGGGAAATGCCGCGAATGAAAACGAATAGAAGTAATTTTACTAGGCATCTAGCGGGATCTTCGATTTACAAGGAGGTAGACCAAAATTGAGGTTAGGGAAATTGTTATTTGTTTAGAATTATGCATGTGAAAATGAATTAATGTTGACAAAGCTAAGGACTACATCTCGCTGCGTGGGACTACAGACTCAGCTGAGGGTTAGCGCTGTGGCACGGGAGATAGATAGTAGTAAATGTTTTGCTGCAGCAACAGGCCTCACTCCGCTGGGGCTAAGTGCTGTGGCATGGGAG
>JAWQFJ010034635.1:0-40000 GCA_034096865.1 Theodoxus fluviatilis | reverse complement strand
TGGATGTCGTCGTTTTGTAAATTTGTTAGATTGGTCTGAGTGTCAGTCGCTTTGCCAAGGCTGCAGAAAAAAGGACGTACTCCTCACATCACTAGAACGTGCGTACTCATGCACCAGCATGCGAGTCTCTCTGTTAGCCCGATCTTCGACCACCTGTCAATGAATCTGTGTGTATGCGCACGCGCGCGTGTATTTATGAATGTGTGTGTTCGTGTGTGTGTGTGTGTGTGTGTGTGTGTGTGTGTGTGTGTGTGTGTGTGTGTGTGTGTGTGTGTGCGGGGGGGTTCTTCTGTCTGTCCTTCCGCCTGTCCATTCGTCTGCCCGTTTATTTCCTGTTGACTCGCCTGCCTGCCTGCCTGCCTGCCTGCCTGCCTGCCTGCCTGCCTGCCTGCCTGCCTGCCTACATGTCTATAGTCGATGGTGTTGTTGATCTTGACTTCTAATGGATATTCTCTTGACGCCAGTGCAAAATCTGTAAACCATTATCATTATCACCGACATTGTCTGGTTTGAATGAACGCAGCTTGTTGGGGACCATTTTATTGCCCCACAGAGTGATTTCCGATCCTACTCAATGCCTGGGTGTCAAATACAGATCCAGTTAAGCTTTCGTCTTCCAAGTCAGAGCCCGAATTGAGCGGCGGGAGCTTTTTGAGCGTGACAAACACACGCTGGATTCAACCAGGGTCAACAATATGCAGTATACAAATCAGTGACGGAGGGTGGGTTAGAAGTGTTTTAAATTAATTTAAGTTCCAAAATGTGAGCGACCATTGGACGATTGACGTATTTGAATTATATTTTCCACCCAAATACATGCATTGCCCAAATGCTCTCAGAATGAGGATAAAATACTGCCTTTAGTCATGAGAAGCGAAGTATATTCTCTCTCTCTCTCTCTCTCTCTCTCTCTCTCTCTCTCTGTCTCTCTCTCTCTCTCTCTGTCTCTCTCTCTCTCTCTCTCTCTGTCTCTCTCTCTGTCTCTGTCTATCTGTCTGTCTGTCTGTCTGTCTGTCCGTCTGTCCGTCTGCCTGTCTGCCTGTCTGCCTGTCTGCCTGTCTGTCTGTCTGTCTGTCTGTCTGTCTGTCTGTCTGTCTGTCTGTCTGTCTGTGTCTGTCTGTCTGTCTGTCTGTCTCTCTCTCTCTCTCTCTCTCTCTCTCTCTCTCTCTCTCTCTCTCTCTCTCTCTCTCTCTCTCTCTCTCCCCCCCCCCCCTCCCCATTTCAGAACAGTTCAATCTATTCCATCCTATCTTTTATTTCCCTCACGCCTCAAAACCCACACCCCACACCAACCAACCCATTCCATCCACCCCCACTCTAATCTCCGACCAACACCTCCTCCTGTCCCTCCCCCATCCTATTAGTAGCTCGCGATGGATGACCGGACATTTGGGCAAATTCCCACGCGTATGGAGACATGCTTCACTGTGCTGTCGTCTGCCTTTCCCTGGGGTGAATGACCCCACGCATCTACATCAGTCTTCTGTGACCTTTTCAGTCCAAGCCTTGATGCCACTTGCCGCTTTCACCCACCGCAAAGCCCAGATCCCTGAGAAAATAGGAAACCTGAGCAGTCGAGTTTTGCTTTGCATAGAGCAAGTCGACGCGCTTTCTTCAGGCGAGTTTAAACCAGATATATGTACCCCACTGTACTTCCCACGTTAGAGGAACTAGGGGAAACTAACAGAACTATGGAGAGTAGAGAAAACGGAAACAGTGATGTATCCTTACATCCCTAGTCTGACGACAAAGAAACAGTGATGTATCCCTACACCCCTGTTCTGACGACAAACTGAGAATGACGTCATTAAACGTCACGAGCGGTGCTGGATCTCCATGCAAACCTCTCCGTGGGAACTCGTGCTGTCTGTGACGCAGCAATGACGTCACAAATGCTAAATATAGCACGATCTGTCCCAAAACTGACCGTGCGAGTTTGGGAAAAGACATGGACCATGTACCTCTCAACACATAATTATCAGCATTTGAAATCTTTCTCACCCTGACGTCCTATCTCCGAGGAAAAGCAAGCGCAGATGTCAGTTTCAGACCCGTGTTCATGAGAGAACCAAGTAGCGCTAACGCCCAAACACCTTGCAGTGATCTCTTCATAGTCACGATGCCTTCACAGGTTTGGGAAATGCAACACAGAAAATATACAACTCGTCTTCCTGTGCAATGAACTCATCAAGGTGTTTTACATTCCCTCAAGACTTGTAAGCAGTTTTATTTCTGTACGGCGTATGGTGTAAACAAAGAAATCACTAGCGAGCGAATGTTGATTTTTGTTCTGTTTCAATTACAGAACAAGTGGTCTTTATTGAACAGGGGTAAGAGACGCATGCGCTTCGTCAAGAGGAAAATAAACTGTTGGTTGAGTTTTGGAAGGCAGATTGTTAATTAGTGCAGTGGAGTTTGGTCGTGCTTGCAATGAATACTGCTGACACGTATTGCAAGCGTCACAAACGAATTGCCGCAACCTTCAATGGGACGGCATTAAAAGTGTAATGCCTGTAGAAGAGAAAAGAAGAAAAGACAGAGAGAGAGAGAGAGAGAGAGAGAGAGAGAGAGAGAGAGAGAGAGAGAGAGAGAGAGAGAGAGAGCAAGCAGTGGGCTTATCACATGTTTCAACTCACTGGATACAGGAAAAACTTCAAAACACTCAGCAATGATATTTATTTAAAAAACATATTTCCTCGTCCCAGGGATAGAACCACGGCCCTGTGCCTTGCACATCGTCAAATCCCAAAGCAACGAGAAAGGCAGACCGTTTTATACGAAAATAAGGCTGATATTGAAAGAGAACATGTTTTACCCTACCGTAAGCAGTTTCGCTTTCATAATAAATCCTTTCCAAATTTTGCATGAAATGTTTCACATTCATGATTAGGAAACAACAACGTCTTCCAGAAAACAATGCATGTGGATTCACCGGCAGCCATGACATCTTTGCAAGAGTTATCATTAAATCTAGAAGATATCGCCCTCCAAATCGGCCTACGATACGCCTGTGACTCTCTGCATCAACTACCAGTACGCCCAGAATCTTACAACAACGCCTATCAATAAATCATGTGCTTGTCAGACATCTTGTAACTGGGTCAAATTGTCTAAACAGGGGAGAACAAATTGCTACCAAACTCATCAGCTCAAAGATTGCACGTCATTCTGAGAGACCTCTATCGCTGACGTCAGATGTAATTAGCAACTTCCGGGGTGCAGAGGGCGCTGTTTATAAATACGAGAAGGGCGGCCATCTTGGCTTGAAGCAAAGCAGTGCTGGAAGGGCGTGCATAGCGTCAATGACGACAGACACAAATCCGTAACGTAGCATAGTGGTGGTCTGTGAGGGGGGCAGGTAAGGAGGGAGAGAGGTAGGGAGAGAGAGAGAGAGAGAGAGAGAGAGAGAGAGAGAGAGAGAGAGAGACAGACAGACAGACAGACAGACAGACAGACAGACAGACAGACAGACAGACAGACAGACAGACAGACAGACAGACAGACAGACAGACAGACAGACAGACAGACACAAACACACACAGACAGACAGACACACACACACACACACACACACACACACACACACACACAGACAGGCAGACAGACAGACAGACAGACAGACAGACAGACAGACACACAGACACACAGACAGACAGATATACGGACAGACAGACAGACGGACAGACAGACAGACAGAGACAGATATATATATATATATATATATATATATATATATATATATATATATATATATTATATATTATATATATATATATAGAGAGAGAGAGAGAGAGAGAGAGAGAGAGAGAGAGAGAGAGAGAGAGTGCGAAAGAGGGAGGGAGAGATAGAGAGAGAGACATAGTGCGAGAGAGAGAGAGAGAGAGAGAGAGAAATAGTGCGAGAGAGAGAGAATGAGACAAAGAGCGTGAACGAGCGAGCGAGCGCGCGCGCGCGCGAAGGAGAGAGAGAGAGAGAGAGAGAGAGAGAGAGAGGAAGAGTGCGAGAGAGAGAAAGAGAGAGAATGAAGAGAGGAGAGGAGAGGATATGAGAGGAGAGAGGAGAGGATGAGAGGAGGAGGAGGGAGGAGAGGAGAGAGGAGAGGAGGGAGGAGAGAGGAGAGGAGAGGAGAGAGGAGAGGGGGAGAGAGAGAGGAGGAGGAGGGAGAGAGAGGAGAAGGAGGAGGGAGAGAGAGGAGTAGAGAGGAGGAGAGAGAAGGGAGGAAAGAGAAGGAGGAGAGAGGAGGAGAGAGGAGGAGAGGGAGGAGGAGAGGAGAGGATGAGAGGGAGAGAGAGAGGGAGAGAGGAGAGGAGAGGGAGAGAGAGAGAGGAGAGAGAGAGAGAGAGGCAGAGGAGAGGAGAGTGCGAGGAGACGAGAGAGAGAGAGAGAGAGACAAGAGAGAGAAAGAAAGAAAAGAGGAAGAGAGAATAAGAGACACAAGAGTGGTGTGAAACGAGCGAGGCCGAGAGGAGCAGGAGAGGAGTGAGAGAGAGAGAGTGAGAGAGAGAGAAAGAGAGAGAAAGAGAAAGAGAGAGAGAATGAGACAAAGAGTGTGAACGAGCGAGGAGAGGGAGAGAGAGAAAGAGAGAGAGAGAGAGAGAGAGAGTAGAGAGAGAGGGAGAGAGAGAGAGAGAGAGAGAGAGAGAGGGAGAGAGAGAGAGAGAGGGAGAGAGAGAGAGAGAGAGAGAGAGAGAGAGAGAGAGAGGGGGGGGGGAGGAGGAAGGGAGGTCTGGGTGTAGCATCCTTTTGAACTCTTGCCCCAGGACGAAAGACAGGCCTCACCGCTCTCATCATTTACCAGCAGTTTACACAAGGCGCAGCCAATTTACCTCTTCCCTCTCACAACATTCTGGCTTGCCCTCCCGCTGCGATTTTTGCTTTATTTCTTTTTTATCGTGATCACCTCGATTACATCAATGTATCATGCACAGTCTGGCTTTAAAAAACAACAACACAATAAACAGACTGTTATCATGACCATTTCAATCCTTAAGCTTCCTCCATGCGCAACATCTCATCTTTATTTTCCCTCATGTCCTTCAAAGTTTATTCTGGCATAATGAAAACGTTTGCAGGGGTCAGTTGCTGTCCTCTACACTGGCTGCGCTCGATTTGTGCGCCGGAGTGCGCCGGCGCGCGAGACGGGGCACCGGCTGGTTTTTCGTTGCGCTCGATTTATTCAGGTGACGTCACTGGCTGATCACTCGGCGCACCTCCCGGTCCGCCCTCAGGTTTTCGTCGGCGCACGAGAAGAACCAAGAAGGCAAGATGGCGACGACCAGACTAGGGTTTATGTTTTGTGACGCTTCGACACTGAAAATATTCGATAATTCGTTCTCCGCTGACTCATGTGTGCCTTAATTTGTCACCTCGCTGCAATCTCCGCTGGACAATTGAAGTAGATTACGATTTTTTCCTTTATTGTGTGCACGATGTGTGGTTGACGGTGAGAAATCCTGCATTAAGTTCGAATTGACAATTCTCTCGCAAAGGGACGTAACTCTACATTCTGACCTCCCTTTGCGTAAAGGAAAATCGCTCGAGTGCGCCGTCTTAGTGTATAATTTATAGGGTCTGTGACTGCAGTAGGCTCAGGAGTCACTTATCAGGGCATAGGTAGTGGTAATGAAAATGTTCAATTTACACAATAACCTCAAACCTTACCATAAACCAAGAAGACAGCACATTTAGTCATCATCGCTACCGCTGTCTATAGTAACTTGCAAACACCACAATTGTGCCGCCATGTTGATCAGCCGAAAGCGCTCGATTTACACGAAAGCAGTCGAATCGCCGTTCACGTCACGGGGACTGCCGGTGACGTGGCGGCAGACCGCCGCGGCAGGATTCCGGCGCACAAATCGAGCGCAGCCACTATGTATGATAGACTGCAGACATATAACGCCCGCACATACTATGCAGCTCTGTGTTATGCTGATGCTGTCCTCTACACAATGTATGATAGACTGCAGACATATAACGCCCGCACATACTATGCAGCTCTGTGTTATGCTGATGCTGTCCTCTACACAATGTATGATAGACTGCAGATATATAGCGACCGCACATACTATGCAGCTCTGTGTTATGCTGATGCTGTCCTCTACACAATGTATGATAGACTGCAGACATATAACGCCCGCACATACTATGTAGCTCTGTGTTAGGCTGATGCTGTCCTCTACACAATGTATGATAGACTGCAGACATATAACGCCCGCACATACTATGTAGCTCTGTGTTAGGCTGATGCTGTCCTCTACACAATGTATGATAGACTGCAGACATATAACGCCCGCACATACTATGCAGCTCTGTGTTAGGCTGATGCTGTCCTCTACACAATGTATGATAGACTGCAGACATATAACGCCCGCACATACTATGCAGCTCTGTGTTAGGCTGATGCTGTCCTCTACACAATGTATGATAGACTGCAGACATATAACGCCCGCACATACTATGCAGCTCTGTGTTAGGCTGATGCTGTCCTCTACACAATGTATGACAGACTGCAGACATATAACGCCCGCACATACTATGCAGCTCTGTGTTAGGCTGATGCTGTCCTCTACACAATGTATGATAGACTGCAGACATATAACGCCCGCACATACTATGTAGCTCTGTGTTAGGCTGATGCAATGCATGAAGTGACACCAGGCGGGCCGAGAGTGAAAGTGTTGTCACAATGGTGCCACTTCAAGGGAACAACGCAAGGAGACGATTCTGTGTTGTGATTCAGCTGTCCTTAAAAAGTGTCGTTAAAAGATGACTAATTACAACCCTTTCAACAGTATTTTATGACTTCCTCCTCTAACATCGGAGGAAACTCCTTGTCCACAATGAGCCTACATCAAAATTATTCTTCAGCACAAGAATGTTTAGCTTTGCAAAATGCTGTTCTGACATTGACGATAACAGCAACAATGCCAATCATTTGTAGTAACATATTGATGCATATTCACTGTGGAAGATTTCTCTCTAGTGTTAAAGGGCATCATCGCCACACAAGGAAGAGCAAGGGATACAGAGGGTTTACGTGTTTACGTTTCGGCAACAACCAGCTAACGGTGCATTGTTGAGCATATTCACAGCGTGGCCTACACCATCATCATGAGGGGCTGCAATTTGATCTTGGATTCACGGCTACACCGTAATTCTACTTCCAGCGCTTGAAAACCGCGATTGATAAAGTCACTAACAATTTTGCTCCATCAAAATACAATCAAGGCTCATGCTACGAGATTCGTTACTGACTTTTTTGACAATGACGTATACAAATCAAATGTTAGCGTATAAAGCAGCTTTGCTAAATGAAATAAACTTTGCAAGACTTTTGAGCGCCTGTCATTCCATTAGGGAAACATTGATTCGTAATCACGAATGCCAGCAAAAGGTAAGAAACTACTTTGTCGTACTATAGCTCAGAAGGCTCTACAGCAGGGGATCCGCGGGTTCCATTAAAAGAGCACAACAATGTACAGCATCTATGACAGTAAATACGTATCTCAGGTGCCAGGATATGCCTTTGAGACAGGCAGAGCAATCTCAATTCGGGCGAGGGCACGGCCATGAATAGATTGTGTGTCCGAGTGATCTCCCCTGTGAGTCGAGAGCTCCCCCTGAAATGTCGAGATAACGACGCCATGGTCGCACCAATCCCACACCACACCGCGTCAGGAAAAACTTCCAATTTCAGGAGGAAAAAAACGCTTTTCCTTTATTGGCTGCCACACACACACGACCGCCTGCATCGATTTTTCCTTCAGCACGTCACTGGGTCTGTTGATAAATGCAGAGTGGTGGGTGTCGTTGCCAAGATGACTTCAAGAACGAAGGACAAGAAGGAGTGTTTTTCGAGCTAGAGTGAACACGACCTCTCCGTAGGAAAATCCTTCAGTTTAGGCAAGTGACTTTTGACTTGGCACGACCATTTGTAAGAACGTCGACATCCGATTCGTCTGATTAATGGCCGCAGGCTCCATCGCAAGGGCGAACTTTATCAACCACCATGGACGTTTCGGACCATTCATAAAACACGAAAGAGGATGGCGTGAATGCGAAGTGTAGTCCTTACATAGTTATGGTAAATATAAGATATTGTAACATAATGCTTGTGATAGTAGGCAAAAATCATTTTCACTGTGCGTGCTTTTAGCAACATTCCGATTTAACATGGACACAATATATCGTGCACAACAAGATAAGATCCGCAGGGTGGATGTAAGCATTTAGTAAAAGATGAAAACCTGACTATGATGTAAAAAGTAAAGATGTTCTAGGTGGAATACTGTACATTCACATATCAGAAGCAAAAGCCCAGTGGTGGAGTCGTGTTCTCACCACGAGGTAAAAGTCCATGGGCAAATTATGTACACAGCTTTGCTCCGTTGCATGCAAGTTAATTGAGAAAATATTATATTTAGGTGTGTGTGTGTGTTTGTGTGTGTGTGTGTGTGTGTGTGTGTGTGTGTGTGTGTGTGTGTATGTGTGTGTGTGTGTGTGTGTGTGTATCTACTCCAGCAACGTTTCTGTATCGGTTGGAATTCTCTCAAGGGAGACATGATGATGCTGGCACACAAGTGTCCGTGGATGCAATTAATTAGTATTTATGCTAATCTGAAAGGTGTCAATACATAATATATTTACTGCCCCCACTACCAAAAGTCAATTTTACAAGGGTTTCAGTCCCAGAACAAGCATTTTGGTTTAAAGCCACTTCACAAAACTGATATGGTTATCTTTACATGCATTATCAAACTGTTCCTTATCGTGAGGAACAACAAGCAGTTTCGGCGACTGTAGGCAAGGTAAGGTATCACACTTTTTAGTCAAAGAAATGTCCAGTCGACGACTCTGACCAAACGGGGGAAAACCAGCCTTCCCAACTAAATCAGCACATTCCTCAACGTCACTAAGGAAACATATCCGACCACTTCGACACAGAAGACGGAAATCACGACTTTGTGTTTGTAAGTGGAGCTTCATGCTCCGAGTCGTGTGAGCGACCAGTCCGAGCTGGGACAGACAGTCAGGGCTGGGACAGACAGTCAGGGCTGGGACAGACAGTCAGGACTGGGACAGACAGTCAGGGCTGGGACAGACAGTCAGGGCTGGGACAGACAGTCAGGGCTGATAGCAGTGGTGCGGCTGTAAGCCAGACCCAGACAACAAATCTACACTCGTGTCTGTGTTCAAGCTGGCTCTCAACTGCGGGTCTCTGGTTTGCCTGGACCTGGAGCAGTTACCGACTGGCTGACACTAGCCCTCTCTTTGTTTGCACAGCGGTTGCAGCGTTAAGTGTATCCCTCGCCCTTGTTGTACCACGGAGAGAAAGAGGAGGAAGGAGAGAGAGAGAGAGAGAGAGAGAGAGAGAGAGAGAGAGAGAGAGAGAGAGAGGGTGTTGAATGGGGAAGGGTGTGAGGGAGTTAGACGGAGTTTGCAAGGGAAAGATAAGGTGTTGGCGGGATAGAAGACATAGGGAGCAGAAGGATTTGTAGAGAATCAGCTCTGAGCTAACAAGAATCAAAGGGCGATGACGTCACATGAGATGTGTAGAGAGTGAGGAAGGACAGAAAGCGCATGCAAACCTGCACACAGAGACAAATACCTACATATCCACACGCATACACATCCCCATGGGTGCATGGATGTAAGTCCAGAGCATTCAGCGTGGCTGAGACTATAGTGTGTGTTCAGAATGAGTCCAGAGCATTCAGCGTGGCTGAGACTATAGTGTGTGTTCAGAATGAGTCCAGAGCATTCAGCGTGGCTGAGACTATAGTGTGTGTTCAGAGTGAGTCCAGAACATTCAGCGTGGCTGAGACTATAGTGTGTGTTCAGAGTGAGTCCAGAGCATTCAGCGTGGCTGAGACTATAGTGTGTGTTCAGAGTGAGTCCAGAGCATTCAGCGTGGCTGAGACTATAGTGTGTGTTCAGAGTGAGTCCAGAGCATTCAGCGTGGCTGAGACTATAGTGTGTGTTCAGAGTGAGTCCAGAGCATTCAGCGTGGCTGAGACTATAGTGTGTGTTCAGAGTGAGTCCAGAGCATTCAGCGTGGCTGAGACTATAGTGTGTGTTCAGAGTGAGTCCAGAGCATTCAGCGTGGCTGAGACTATAGTGTGTGTTCAGAGTGAGTCCAGAGCATTCAGCGTGGCTGAGACTATAGTGTGTGTTCAGAGTGAGTCCAGAGCATTCAGCGTGGCTGAGACTATAGTGTGTGTTCAGAGTGAGTCCAGAGCATTCAGCGTGGCTGAGACTATAGTGTGTGTTCAGAGTGAGTCCAGAGCATTCAGCGTGGCTGAGACTATAGTGTGTGTTCAGAGTGAGTCCAGAGCATTCAGCGTGGCTGAGACTATAGTGTGTGTTCAGAGTGAGTCCAGAGCATTCAGCGTGGCTGAGACTATAGTGTGTGTTCAGAGTGAGTCCAGAGCATTCAGCGTGGCTGAGACTATAGTGTGTGTTCAGAATGAGTCCAGAGCATTCAGCGTGGCTGAGACTATAGTGTGTGTTCAGAGTGAGTCCAGAGCATTCAGCGTGGCTGAGACTATAGTGTGTGTTCAGAGTGAGTCCAGAGCATTCAGCGTGGCTGAGACTATAGTGTGTGTTCAGAGTGAGTCCAGAGCATTCAGCGTGGCTGAGACTATAGTGTGTGTTCAGAGTGAGTCCAGAGCATTCAGCGTGGCTGAGACTATAGTGTGTGTTCAGAGTGAGTCCAGAGCATTCAGCGTGGCTGAGACTATAGTGTGTGTTCAGAGTGAGTCCAGAGCATTCAGCGTGGCTGAGACTATAGTGTGTGTTCAGAGTGAGTCCAGAGCATTCAGCGTGGCTGAGACTATAGTGTGTGTTCAGAGTGAGTCCAGAGCATTCAGCGTGGCTGAGACTATAGTGTGTGTTCAGAGTGAGTCCAGAGCATTCAGCCCGTGGCTGAGACTATAGTGTGTGTTCAGAGTGAGTCCAGAGCATTCAGCGTGGCTGAGACTATAGTGTGTGTTCAGAGTGAGTCCAGAGCATTCAGCGTGGCTGAGACTATAGTGTGTGTTCAGAGTGAGTCCAGAGCATTCAGCGTGACTGAGACTATAGTGTGTGTTCAGAATGAGTCCAGAGCATTCAGCGTGGCTGAGACTATAGTGTGTGTTCAGAGTGAGTCCAGAGCATTCAGCGTGGCTGAGACTATAGTGTGTGTTCAGAGTGAGTCCAGAGCATTCAGCGTGGCTGAGACTATAGTGTGTGTTCAGAGTGAGTCCAGAGCATTCAGCGTGGCTGAGACTATAGTGTGTGTTCAGAGTGAGTCCAGAGCATTCAGCGTGGCTGAGACTATAGTGTGTGTTCAGAATGAGTCCAGAGCATTCAGCGTGGCTGAGACTATAGTGTGTGTTCAGAGTGAGTCCAGAGCATTCAGCGTGGCTGAGACTATAGTGTGTGTTCAGAATGAGTCCAGAGCATTCAGCGTGGCTGAGACTATAGTGTGTGTTCAGAGTGAGTCCAGAGCATTCAGCGTGGCTGAGACTATAGTGTGTGTTCAGAGTGAGTCCAGAGCATTCAGCGTGGCTGAGACTATAGTGTGTGTTCAGAATGAGTCCAGAGCATTCAGCGTGGCTGAGACTATAGTGTGTGTTCAGAGTGAGTCCAGAGCATTCAGCGTGGCTGAGACTATAGTGTGTGTTCAGAGTGAGTCCAGAGCATTCAGCGTGGCTGAGACTATAGTGTGTGTTCAGAGTGAGTCCAGAGCATTCAGCGTGGCTGAGACTATAGTGTGTGTTTAGAGTGAGTCCAGAGCATTCAGCGTGGCTGAGACTATAGTGTGTGTTCAGAGTGAGTCCAGAGCATTCAGCGTGGCTGAGACTATAGTGTGTGTTCAGAATGAGTCCAGAGCATTCAGCGTGGCTGAGACTATAGTGTGTGTTCAGAATGAGTCCAGAACATTCAGCGTGGCTGAGACTATAGTGTGTGTTCAGAGTGAGTCCAGAGCATTCAGCGTGGCTGAGACTATAGTGTGTGTTCAGAATGAGTCCAGAGCATTCAGCGTGGCTGAGACTATAGTGTGTGTTCAGAGTGAGTCCAGAGCATTCAGCGTGGCTGAGACTATAGTGTGTGTTCAGAATGAGTCCAGAGCATTCAGCGTGGCTGAGACTATAGTGTGTGTTCAGAATGAGTCCAGAGCATTCAGCGTGGCTGAGACTATAGTGTGTGTTCAGAGTGAGTCCAGAGCATTCAGCGTGGCTGAGACTATAGTGTGTGTTCAGAATGAGTCCAGAGCATTCAGCGTGGCTGAGACTATAGTGTGTGTTCAGAATGAGTCCAGAGCATTCAGCGTGGCTGAGACTATAGTGTGTGTTCAGAATGAGTCCAGAGCATTCAGCGTGGCTGAGACTATAGTGTGTGTTCAGAGTGAGTCCAGAGCATTCAGCGTGGCTGAGACTATAGTGTGTGTTCAGAGTGAGTCCAGAGCATTCAGCGTGGCTGAGACTATAGTGTGTGTTCAGAGTGAGTCCAGAGAAGGAGAGAGAGGAGTGAGGCGACTGATACAAAAAGAAGAATGACACATACACTCACAGTCAAAGATAGATTATGAGAAACAGACGCACACACTCACACACACGTGCACGCGCATGCACGCATACACGCACGTATACACGCACGCACGAACACACACACACTCACACACACACACGCACGCGCGCGCGCCTCCTCTGATACACGAACCAGGAGAACAAGAGGCGAGGTGTGTGTGTGTGTGTGTGTGTGTGTGTGTGTGTGTGTGTGTGTGTGTGTGTGTGTGTGTGTGTGTGTGTGTGAAAGGAGTGGGGTAAGGACAAGCGAAAGGGGGAACAGAACACAGAGGAATTCTTGAGGAATTACTCATAGCAGGGCAGCGCACAGACGACTTTATAAAAATGCATGATTTGATAAGCACCATAACTTCACCTCCATATCTTCCTGCATGTTCCTTCCTCTTGATGATCCTGCCATAAAGCATCGACAAGAAATACACAAAGGCATGAGAGAGGAACACCTGTGCCTACACCGACAAATGCACAGACCTTCCGATATCCATGTGCCCGCGCGCTCACTCACACGTACACACACAAAGACACGCACGTACACCGACAATCACACAGGCACGCGCGCACGCACACACACACACACACACACACACACACACACACTCGGGGAAAATCAGTAATGATAATAAAGCCTCTCTCTCTCTCTCTCTCTCTCTCTCTCTCTCTCTCTCTCTCTCTCTCTCTCTCTCTCATATCTCCAGCGTTTGAAACTTAAAATAAATTATGAAAAATGACGTGAGATGAATGGACCTAAGAAAATATTATTTGTCGTGTCATTGCTTCTTGAAACACCCTGGATCATAAAGCCATTACGTGAGCAAGCGACACACAAATATTTCATAGGATTTCGAAACTCACTGGCTACCATGTACGTGCGTGGAATGAAGATTTGCGCTCACACTTCACAATCATTACTTTTGCTGAGTTAGATGGAGAAGAAGGTTCTCATTTTTAGCTTACGTGCACTGTCCCAAAGACTACTTTACCGAGCCCTTTCCCTCCTCTCTCAGTGACACTGCCACACTGCTCCTCTCTCAGTGACACTGCCACACTGCTCCTCTCTCAGTGACACTGCCACACTGCTCCTCTCTCAGTGACACTTTACACACTGCTCCTCTCTCAGTGACTCTGCCACACTGCTCCTCTCTCAGTGACACTCCCACACTGCTCCTCTCTCAGTGACACTCCCACACTGCTCCTCTCTCAGTGACACTCGCACACTGCTCCTCTCTCAGTGACACTCGCACACTGCTCCTCTCTCAGTGACACTCGCACACTGCTCCTCTCTCAGTGACACTGCCACACTGCTCCTCTCTCAGTGACACTCGCACACTGCTCCTCTCTCAGTGACACTCGCACACTGCTCCTCTCTCAGTGACACTCGCACACTGCTCCTCTCTCAGTGACACTGCCACACTGCTCCTCTCTCAGTGACACTTACACACTGCTCCTCTCTCAGTGACACTGCCACACTGCTCCTCTCTCAGTGACACTCGCACACTGCTCCTCTCTCAGTGACACTCGCACATTGCTCCTCTCTCAGTGTCACTCCCACACTGCTCCTCTCTCAGTGACACTGCCACACTGCACCTCTCTCAGTGACACTGCCACACTGCTCCTCTCTCAGTGACACTGCCACACTGCTCCTCTCTCAGTGACACTCGCACACTGCTCCTCTCTCAGTGACACTGCCACACTGCTCCTCTCTCAGTGACACTCGCACATTGCTCCTCTCTCAGTGTCACTCCCACACTGCTCCTCTCTCAGTGACACTGCCACACTGCACCTCTCTCAGTGACACTGCCACACTGCACCTCTCTCAGTGACACTTACACATTGCTCCTCTCTCAGTGTCACTCCCACACTGCTCCTCTCTCAGTGACACTGCCACACTGCACCTCTCTCAGTGACACTGCCACACTGCTCCTCTCTCAGTGACACTCCCACACTGCTCCTCTCTCAGTGACACTTACACACTGCTCCTCTCTCAGTGACACTGCAACACTGCTCCTCTCTCCGTGACACTGCCACACTGCTCCTCTCTCAGTGACACTCCCACAGTGCTCCTCTCCCAGTGACACTTACACACTGCTCCTCTCTCAGTGACACTTACACACTGCTCCTCTCTCAGTGACACTTCCACACTGCTCCTCTCTCAGTGACACTCCCACACTGCTCCTCTCTCAGTGACACTCCCACACTGCTCCTCTCTCAGTGACACTGCCACACTGCTCCTCTCTCAGTGACACTCGCACACTGCTCCTCTCTCAGTGACACTCCCTCACTGCTCCTCTCTCAGTGACACTCCCACACTGCTCCTCTCTCAGTGACACTGCCACACTGCTCCTCTCTCAGTGACACTGCCACACTGCTCCTCTCTCAGTGACACTTTACACACTGCTCCTCTCTCAGTGACTCTGCCACACTGCTCGTCTCTCAGTGACACTGCCACACTGCTCCTCTCTCAGTGACTCTGCCACACTGCTCCTCTCTCAGTGACACTCCCACAGTGCTCCTCTCTCAGTGACACTCCCACAGTGCTCCTCTCTCAGTGACACTGCCACACTGCTCCTCTCTCAATGACACTTACAAACTGCTCCTCTCTCAGTGACACTGCCACCCTGCTCCTCTCTCAGTGACACTCCCACAGTGCTCCTCTCTCAGTGACACTTACACACTGCTCCTCTCTCAGTGACACTGCCACACTGCTCCTCTCTCAGTGACACTGCCACACTGCTCCTCTCTCAGTGACACTCCCACACTGCTCCTCTCTCAGTGACACTCGCACATTGCTCCTCTCTCAGTGACAATCCCACACTGCTCCTCTCTCAGTGACACTCCCACACTGCTCCTCTCTCAGTGACACTCCCACACTGCTCCTCTCTCAGTGACACTTACACACTGCTCCTCTCTCAGTGACACTTACACACTGCTCCTCTCTCAGTGACACTGCCACACTGCTCCTCTCTCAGTGACACTCCCACAGTGCTCCTCTCTCAATGACACTCCCACACTGCTCCTCTCTCAGTGACACTGCCACACTGCTCCTCTCTCAGTGACACTTACACACTGCTCCTCTCTCAGTGACACTTCCACACTGCTCCTCTCTCAGTGACACTGCCACACTGCTCCTCTCTCAGTGACACTCCCACAGTGCTCTTCTCTCAGTGACACTTACACACTGCTCCTCTCTCAGTGACACTGCCACACTGCTCCTCTCTCAGTGACACTGCCACACTGCTCCTCTCTCAGTGACACTCCCACACTGCTCCTCTCTCAGTGACACTTACACACTGCTCCTCTCTCAGTGACACTGCCACACTGCTCCTCTCTCAGTGACACTTACACACTGCTCCTCTCTCAGTGACACTCCCACACTGCTCCTCTCTCAGTGACACTTACACACTGCTCCTCTCTCAGTGACACTGCCACACTGCTCCTCTCTCAGTGACACTCCCACAGTGCTCCTCTCTCAGTGACACTTACACACTGCTCCTCTCTCAGTGACACTTACACACTGCTCCTCTCTCAGTGACACTGCCACCCTGCTCCTCTCTCAGTGACACTCCCACAGTGCTCCTCTCTCAGTGACACTTACACACTGCTCCTCTCTCAGTGACACTGCCACACTGCTCCTCTCTCAGTGACACTCCCACAGTGCTCCTCTCTCAGTGACACTGCCACCCTGCCCCTCTCTCAGTGACACTCCCACAGTGCTCCTCTCTCAGTGACACTGCCACACTGCTCCTCTCTCAGTGACACTGCCACACTGCTCCTCTCTCAGTGACACTGCCACACTGCTCCTCGCTCAGTGACACTGCCACACTGCTCCTCTCTCAGTGACACTCCCACACTGCTCCTCTCTCAGTGACACTGCCACACTGCTCCTCTCTCAGTGACACTCCCACAGTGCTCCTCTCTCAGTGACACTTACACACTGCTCCTCTCTCAGTGACACTGCCACACTGCTCCTCTCTCAGTGACACTGCCACACTGCTCCTCTCTCAGTGACACTCCCACACTGCTCCTCTCTCAGTGACACTTACACACTGCTCCTCTCTCAGTGACACTGCCACACTGCTCCTCTCTCAGTGACACTGCCACACTGCTCCTCTCTCAGTGACACTGCCACACTGCTCCTCTCTCAGTGACACTGCCACACTGCTCCTCTCTCAGTGACACTGCCACACTGCTCCTCTCTCAGTGACACTTACACACTGCTCCTCTCTCAGTGACACTGCCACACTGCTCCTCTCTCAGTGACACTCCCACACTGCTCCTCTCTCAGTGACACTGCCACACTGCTCCTCTCTCAGTGACACTGCCACACTGCTCCTCTCTCAGTGACACTGCCACACTGCTCCTCTCTCAGTGACACTGCCACACTGCTCCTCTCTCAGTGACACTGCCACACTGCTCCTCTCTCAGTGACACTGCCACACTGCTCCTCTCTCAGTGACACTCCCACACTGCTCCTCTCTCAGTGACACTGCCACACTGCTCCTCTCTCAGTGACACTGCCACACTGCTCCTCTCTCAGTGACACTGCCACACTGCTCCTCTCTCAGTGACACTGCCACACTGCTCCTCTCTCAGTGACACTGCCACACTGCTCCTCTCTCAGTGACACTGCCACACTGCTCCTCTCTCAGTGACACTCCACACTGCTCCTCTCTCAGTGACACTGCCACACTGCTCCTCTCTCAGTGACACTGCCACACTGCTCCTCTCTCAGTGACACTGCCACACTGCTCCTCTCTCAGTGACACTGCCACACTGCTCCTCTCTCAGTGACACTGCCACACTGCTCCTCTCTCAGTGACACTGCCACACTGCTCCTCTCTCAGTGACACTCCCACACTGCTCCTCTCTCAGTGTCACTGCCACACTGCTCCTCTCTCAGTGACACTCGCACACTGCTCCTCTCTCAGTGACACTGCCACACTGCTCCTCTCTCAGTGACACTCCCACACTGCTCCTCTCTCAGTGACACTGCCACACTGCTCCTCTCTCAGTGACACTCCCACACTGCTCCTCTCTCAGTGACACTCCCACACTGCTCCTCTCTCAGTGACACTGCCTCACTGCTTCTCTCTCTCAGTGACACTTACACACTGCTCCTCTCTCAGTGACACTCCCACACTGCTCCTCTCTCAGTGACACTGCCTCACTGCTTCTCTCTCAGTGACACTTACACACTGCTCCTCTCTCAGTGACACTCGCACACTGCTCCTCTCTCAGTGACACTCCCACACTGCTCCTCTCTCAGTGACACTCGCACACTGCTCCTCTCTCAGTGACACTTACACACTGCTCCTCTCTCAGTGACACTCGCACATTGCTCCTCTCTCAGTGACACTTACACACTGCTCCTCTTTCAGTGACACTCCCACACTGCTCCTCTCTCAGTGACACTCCCACACTGCTCCTCTCTCAGTGACACTTACACACTGCTCCTCTCTCAGTGACACTGCCACACTGCTCCTCTCTCAGTGACACTGACACACTGCTCCTCTCTCAGTGACACTTACACTTTGCTCCTCTCTCAGTGACACTCCCACACTGCTCCTCTCTCAGTGACACTCCCACACTGGGGAGATTAATTCAACGAGCTGCCTCTTTCCCAGCGTTCTCCTTGATTTGCTCGTGGGGGCCATGAAGGAGACGGTCAAGGATAAAATGACGTCTCTAGACACGGCTGACACGCAAACGGGGTTGACACATCACCAGGATGAGGAACCCGTCGGAGCTCTGTTGCTATAAATAGCCTCAACATGGCGCCGCCGAAGTCGTTTCCGGCAAATCCGTTTTTTATCTGCCGGAAGTGTACTGGCATTGCGCGGACATCTCCCATCCGTTTGCACACGTCAGCCTGGTGTTTGCGCGGTGCTCCGCCTTAGTGGAGCAGCAAGCTCCTTTCCCCCCGCCATGTCAGCCAGCAGTGCGCTTGCCGCGTCTGCAGTGAGCGATTGGGCTCTAGCCTTCACCCAGTCGTCCCCTCACGTCCGCGTCCACGCGCAGCCAATCGTCTGCAAGTCGCGCCGGAAATCAGGAGGCTTACGAGATTTGGACAAGATCGTTTTGGGATTGGAGAAGGATGATGGACGAGAAAAGTTGTTACCTCAATCAGTCAGTGTTTGGACAATTATTTGTTTGGATCGGGTGACATTTTTTGTCTTATGTCATTGTCGTTCAAGTTGGGACCTTAACTGTAGTGCATAATGCACTCTGCAGAGAGAGACTGATAGATGAATTGGTAGTTTAAAAAAATGTAATATCCACACGAATGTAAAATGTAAATATCCACGAACTATACGAGTAAAATTTTATGTAGCATCGCAAAGTCCGTTAGACTGACTTAGTTTGTCTGTATTTTGAACCAGGAAATTCCAATCAATCACTTTGATTCAACGTAATAGTCAATACAAGGAATTTGGTTGCAGTCGACTCATGATGACACTAAACTGTATTTTTTATTCGATTATTGACATCAGGAATCTCGACACAAGCTCCTTTGTTCCTGCAGAACAGGTACGCCTTTTTACAAGAAAATGACTTTCCTACTCCATGACCGCTGATCGCTAGGTGCATGCCTAACTTCTCACTTCACTCCTGAGTATATCATCCGCCATGTCCGAGCCTTTGACCTGCCTGCGAACAACAGTCGAGGTGGTGTATCATACACCAAGTGGACGAGACTGGGAAACTTCTTCTGCCCAACGGCTGTTTTTGCAAAGTAAAATATCCGGTTATCGAGCTCAATGCGTCAATGCCATTGTCTGAATAGCGCCGTTATGAAAAACTGTACATTTCTGTACATGAGCATGTCCCATGTAAGTAAGTACCTGATGCAAATTACATATTCTTGCGTGCGCTTCAGGTGCATACGCGTGTGGGAACTGAGACAGACAAGGCATTGAAACAGTGTGACGACATAAATCTGCTGCTTGAAAGTTATCCAATCCATTCCAAAAACCTTTAACACCAGCCACTTGAAGTCGCTGCCATTCGTTGTCACACAACACTCTCTGTTCAGAAGTTCATGGGATTCGAAGAAAGGTGAAGCTAATGGGATTGGAAGAAAGGTGAAGCTAATGGGAAACATTATTTCTCGCAACACGTCGTATCGAGGAAATTGTCAATCTTCTGTCAGGTACTGGAGACAAGTTGTTTTTCCCTCACAAGTCTGGAGAACTGGTGGCATTTGCGTTGTGGTGTCTGTCTGGTTTCTCGTCTGGACTGGATTGGGCCGGTACCTCCCTGTTGCCCTGCATGGGGGCAATGAACTCCTTTGGGGCTGCCTGGTCACCGCGACCTTCTCAAGAAAATACGTCACTTCCGTGTGGTGCGCATTGCTCTCGTTAGAAGGCGGTGTTGAGGAAACATTTCTTTGCTGACATTGCACTTCAGAGCTGATATGTCATGGCCAATTCATCTGTCTCATCCTCAGAAACACGTTATCAGCTGCCATAACACTTACGAAGACAGTTTGGTCAATATGTGTTTTTGCACCCTTATCACGTGTTAGATTTAGGGAGACATGATTTACAGAAGAGAATGAGAAAGGGGGCTACTGAGACTTTGGAAAACTTTAGCACCCTGTCTTGAAGGAGTTGCCCGACTCGCAGACGAAGTGTTTCATCTAGGTGCAACCTAGATTCATTCCAGGACCTTATTCGCAGCCTAGTCATCAGTCTAGGATAATACATTTATAAAGAAGTAAACATTTACTGTGAATCGGTTGTAGTCTTTATATCATAACTGAGCTAATGTCAGGATTAAATTCTCCATAAACAGCACTTAGGGTGTTCATAACTTACAGGCCGCGCATTTCATCTGTTTTTTTTATGTCTGTCGCCCTGCCACTGTAAAGATACTTCAAGTCTCGGCAAAAAAAGTATGAAGTAGCTTAACGATGTGAGACATAATAATCACTTTAAAAGAGTTCCATTCTTTAAATATATATAAAAAAATCGCCTTGACACTTGCGATGCACGTGCAGGACAAAAAAACAACAACAATAAAAGAGGTTGTATATTGTATTGAAGTAAATCTGCTATCGAAAGTTTACTTATATCAGCTGTGCGAAATCAGGTAAAAGAGCAAGTACGACAAGCGGCGAACAAACGTAACTGAATTTACAAGAAAGAAAGAAAAAAAACGCCTTCGGAAAGGAACACCTTCCTCCAAAGTGGAGTCCCCAGTCACGTCATAGTGTAGGGGAAATCTCTGTCTCTGTATCTCCAAAGTGGAGTCCCCAGTCACGTCATAGTGTAGGGGAAATCTCTGTCTCTGTATCTCCAAAGTGGAGTCCCAGTCACGTCATAGTGTAGGGGAAATCTCTGTCTCTGTATCTCCAAAGTGGAGTCCCCAGTCATGTCAGGTGTAGGGGAAATCTCTGTATCTCCAAAGTGGAGTCCCCAGTCACGTCATAGTGTAGGGGAAATCTCTGTCTCTGTATCTCCAAAGTGGAGTCCACAGTCACGTCATAGTGTAGGGGAAATCTCTGTCTCTGTATCTCCAAAGTGGAGTCCCCAGTCACGTCATAGTGTAGGGGAAATCTCTGTCTCTGTATCTCCAAAGTGGAGTCCCCAGTCACGTCATAGTGTAGGGGAAATCTCTGTCTCTCCAAAGTGGAGTCCCCAGTCACGTCATAGTGTAGGGGAAATCTCTGTCTCTGTATCTCCAAAGTGGAGTCCCCAGTCATGTCATAGTGTAGGGGAAATCTCTGTCTCTCCAAAGTGGAGTCCCCAGTCACGTCATAGTGTAGGGGAAATCTCTGTATCTCCAAAGTGGAGTCCCCAGTCATGTCATAGTGTAGGGGAAATCTCTGTCTCTGTATCTCCAAAGTGGAGTCCCCAGTCACGTCATAGTGTAGGGGAAATCTCTGTCTCTGTATCTCCAAAGTGGAGTCCCCAGTCACGTCATAGTGTAGGGGAAATCTCTGTCTCTGTATCTCCAAAGTGGAGTCCCCAGTCATGTCATAGTGTAGGGGAAATCTCTGTCTCTGTATCTCCAAAGTGGAGTCCCCAGTCACGTCATAGTGTAGGGGAAATCTCTGTCTCTGTATCTCCAAAGTGGAGTCCCCAGTCACGTCATAGTGTAGGGGAAATCTCTGTCTCTGTATCTCCAAAGTGGAGTCCCAGTCACGTCATAGTGTAGGGGAAATCTCTGTCTCTGTATCTCCAAAGTGGAGTCCCCAGTCACGTCATAGTGTAGGGGAAATCTCTGTCTCTGTATCTCCAAAGTGGAGTCCCCAGTCATGTCATAGTGTAGGGGAAATCTCTGTCTCTGTATCTCCAAAGTGGAGTCCCAGTCACGTCATAGTGTAGGGGAAATCTCTGTCTCTGTATCTCCAAAGTGGAGTCCCCAGTCATGTCAGGTGTAGGGGAAATCTCTGTATCTCCAAAGTGGAGTCCCCAGTCACGTCATAGTGTAGGGGAAATCTCTGTCTCTGTATCTCCAAAGTGGAGTCCCCAGTCACGTCATAGTGTAGGGGAAATCTCTGTCTCTGTATCTCCAAAGTGGAGTCCCCAGTCACGTCATAGTGTAGGGGAAATCTCTGTCTCTGTATCTCCAAAGTGGAGTCCCCAGTCATGTCAGGTGTAGGGGAAATCTCTGTCTCTCCAAAGTGGAGTCCCCAGTCACGTCATAGTGTAGGGGAAATCTCTATCTCTGTATCTCCAAAGTGGAGTCCCCAGTCATGTCATAGTGTAGGGGAAATCTCTGTCTCTCCAAAGTGGAGTCCCCAGTCACGTCATAGTGTAGGGGAAATCTCTGTACCTCCAAAGTGGAGTCCCCAGTCACGTCATAGTGTAGGGGAAATCTCTGTCTCTGTATCTCCAAAGTGGAGTCCCCAGTCACGACATAGTGTAGGGGAAATCTCTGTCTGTCTCTGTATCTCCAAAGTGGAGTCCCCAGTCACGTCATAGTGTAGGGGAAATCTCTGTCTGTCTCTGTATCTCCAAAGTGGAGTCCCCAGTCACGTCATAGTGTAGGGGAAATCTCTATCTCTGTATCTCCAAAGTGGAGTCCCCAGTCATGTCATAGTGTAGGGGAAATCTCTGTCTCTGTATCTCCAAAGTGGAGTCCCCAGTCACGTCATAGTGTAGGGGAAATCTCTGCCTCTGTATCTCCAAAGTGGAGTCCCAGTCATGTCATAGTGTAGGGGAAATCTCTGTCTCTGTCTCTGTATCTCCAAAGTGGAGTCCCCAGTCACGTCATAGTGTAGGGGAAATCTCTGTCTCTGTATCTCCAAAGTGGAGTCCCCAGTCACGTCATAGTGTAGGGGAAATCTCTGTCTCTGTATCTCCAAAGTGGAGTCCCCAGTCACGTCATAGTGTAGGGGAAATCTCTGTCTCTGTATCTCCAAAGTGGAGTCCCCAGTCACGTCATAGTGTAGGGGAAATCTCTGTCTCTGTATCTCCAAAGTGGAGTCCCCAGTCACGTCATAGTGTAGGGGAAATCTCTGTCTCTGTATCTCCAAAGTGGAGTCCCCAGTCACGTCATAGAGTAGGGGAAATCTCTGTCTCTGTATCTCCAAAGTGGAGTCCCCAGTCACGTCATAGTGTAGGGGAAATCTCTGTCTCTGTATCTCCATAAAACCGGCTTCAGGCTGCGTTTCTCTCCTACATGTGTACACCTGCACTGCGAGCTGCACGGAACACAACCATCGTGCCGTGCTGCCTGCACACAACCATCGTGCCGTGCTGCCTGCACACAGCCATCGTGCCGTGCTGACTGCACACAGCCATCGTGCCGTGCTGCCTGCACACAACCATCGTGCCGTGCTGACTGCACCCCACCTCAGTGTTGGGGGAAGGCTTCCTATTTGTTCCTTCAACATTTGCCCACAGACCAGGCGCCTAGACGTCCAGCAAACTGAGACTGGGAGTATCCCTTGGGGGGTGGGGGTGGGGGGAAGGGGAGCGGGAGGATAGGGAGTGGGAAAAGGGGGCAGGGATAGAGAGGGGGAAGAGGGTGAGAGCCTGGAGCAAGGTGGAAGTGTTTCAGGACAAACATGGAGGTGTGACACCCTGTCTGTCCAGTCAACGTAGTGAAACAGCTGCTGAAAAGTGGTCTGGAATCCGAACTGGTCACTCATGATCTGTTTTTAGAAACGACAGCGCGTGAAAAGAGACGCTAGATGTTATCTGCACTGCTCGCTGCACTTTGCGCGGAAGACTCCTCTGCACCAAACACACAGGTGCAGAATCGCATGTGTCGTTTGTGACACAGCATATGGAAGCTTGGACATGGACAGTTTTGCTATTCCTCATACTCTCTCTCTCTCTCTCTCTCTCTCTCTCTCTCTGCCTGCCTTCCTGCCTTCCTGCCTGCCTGCCTCTCTCTCTCTCTCTCTCTCTCTCTCTCTCTCTCTCTCTCTCATGGTCATGAATGTGCGAGAAATTATTTGAATAGCTTAAATCCGCGTGGACCCTTTGACTTTAACATAAACTTTGACAAGAATTGAAAATAGGTAAAATCAAAATAAAGAGTTTTTGACAAAGCCCAACACCGTGCATTGGGACAAGCAAACTCGTCCTTCAGAGGTCAACAGAAGGTCGTGACCTCCTGCTGCACTTCACGCACTCTGACTGCACGGTTTGCACGCGGCTCGACGCTCTGACAGTCGCAGTTGTGCTCTCGACAAGATCCCGCTGTAAATCAATGCAAAAATATTTTCTCTCGTCCCCGGATGGAAAAGCACATATTGACGGAGGTGTCCTTGTCCGGGTTTATGGTGACGTATTGATCTCCGCGGTACCAAACGCGAGGACTGGGTCACGAAACGTGCTTTTCCAAGTGCACTGTCATCGTAATGCTATTTCCAGAACGTGCACCTTGGTCGAGTGAATACTGCACACGACACACAACTTTTTAAAAAATGGCGCCGATAAGTAGCCGTTGACCGAGATGCTTAAATGTTGACTGATTAAAAAAATTAAACAGATGTAGGACAGTTCTTGTCAAAACCAGATAGGGGTTCTGCTCAACCTGGCGTCTATCCATCGGCACTAAGACAAAGTCCAAGACTCCAGTAAAGAGAAGACCCTGGGCATTCTCGTATCTGCCACTGTCCTAATAGAGATATCCTTGACGAAAATGGCCGATCTGAGGAGTTCCATTTGCCATTGAATGATTTTACGGCAAATAACTCTGCAGAAAATACTACAGCGCTAACAGTGCATGCAGCAACAACAAATACAGATGGTGAAATGCAGGCAGGAAAACAGATAGGTAATTAGGTAGGTAGGCAGGCAGGCAGGCAGGCAGGCAGGCAGGCAGGCACGAATGCACGCAGGACGGCAGGCAGGCAGACAGATAGGCAGGCAGGTAGGCAGACAGATAATCAGGCAGGCAGGCAGACAGACAGAGAGGTGGGCAAGCAGGCAAGCAGACAGGCAGGCAGGCAGAAAGACAGGCAGGCAGGATGGCAGACAGACAGACAGACAGACAGACAGACAGACAGACGGACAGACAGACGTACAGACAGACAGACAGACAGACAGACAGACAGACAGACAGACAGACAGACAGACAGACAGACAGACAGACAGACAGACAGACAGACAGACAGACAGACAGACGGACAGACAGACGGACAGACAGACAGACAGACGGACGGACAGACAGACAGACAGACAGACAGACAGACAGACAGACAGAAAGAAGCACAGACAGACAGACAGACAGACAGACGGACAGACAGACAGACAGACGGACAGACAGACAGACAGACAGACAGACAGACGGACAGACAGACAGACAGACAGACAGACAGACAGACAGACAGACAGACAGACAGACAGACAGACAGACAGACAGACAGACGGACGGACGGACGGACGGACGGACGGACAGACAGACAGACAGACAGACAGACAGACAGACAGACAGACGGACGGACGGACGGACGGACGGACAGACAGACAGACAGACAGACAGACAGACGGACAGACGGACAGACGGACAGACAGACAGACAGACAGACAGACAGACAGACAGACAGACAGACAGACAGACAGACGGACAGACGGACGGACGGACGGACGGACGGACGGACAGACAGACAGACAGACAGACAGACAGACAGACAGACAGACAGACAGACAGACAGACAGACGGACGGACGGACGAAGGACGGACAGACGGACGGACGGGCAGGCAGGCAGGGAGACAAACAGACGCAGACAGACAGACATACATACATACATGCACGCAGGTAGACAGGCAGGAAGGCGGACAGACAGACAGACAGGCAGGCAGGCAAGCAGGCAGGTAGGCAGCCAGCCAGCCAGCCAGACAGCCAGCCAGCCAGACAGCCAGGCAAGCGGGCAGACAGAAAGACAGGCAGACAGACAATCAGACAGACAGAAAGACAGGAAGGCAGGCAGGCAGGCAGACAGACAGACCGGCAAGAAGGCAGACAGAAAGACATCGGCAGACAGAAAGGCAGGCAAGCAGGCAGATAAACAGACAGACAGACATATGGACAAACGGACGGAGGGACGGACGGAGGGACGGACGGACGGACGGACGGACGGACGGACGGACGGACGGACATACACATACCCAGACAGTCACACGGTCAAACATACGGATGTACAAAAACATTGAAATCGAGTCAGAAACTACTGGGTGAAAGCAAAGCAATACAATTAAATGTGACGACGGTACGGACTACACTCCTGGATCAACCGACGCGATCATTAAGAATTTACGATTATTCCAAGGAGACACAAATTCCAAATTTAATCTGACACTGTCCTCGTTCATTGTTTTGGCGCCAAAGTGAGGAAACACGACACGACTTGTGTGAGCTCATGTGAGCAAATTTGTCATTTTCATGACTTCATTACTCACACCGCATGTATCCTGTTTACACATCAGTCGCCACTCCGCTCCTTGAGTTGGCGTAGACCGGTCGTTTATCACAGGCCTGGGAAAATTGAGGAGGAAGTGAGAAAGTAAACAGGAGTTAAGTGGGCACACGCCTCAGAACAAACTCTGCTCGTCGCAACGGCCGGCCATGTACACGCTCTCTCTCTCTCTCTCTCTCTCTCTCTCTCTCTCTCTCTCTCTCTCTCTCTCTCTCTCTCTCTCTCTCACTCTGACTGTCTCTCTGTCTCTCTCTCCCACTCTCTCTCTCTCTGTCTCTGTCTCTCTGTCTCTGTTTCTCTCTTTGTCTCTCTCTCTCTCTCTCTCTGTCTCTCTGTCTGTCTCTCTCTCTGTGTCTGTCTCTCTCTCTCTCTCTCTCTGTGTCTCTGTCTCTCTCTGTCTCTCTATCTCTGCTGATAGATTTGCTAACAACGATGTTCGACGACAACACTCTACTCTCAAAAAGTACTTCAAATTAATATTTCTAGATGCAGGAAAAACTCAAACGGAGGGAAACATGAAATGAAGAAGATATGATAGAGAAAACGAAAACCCATAGACGTGTGTAATGATTTTTTTTTGTTGGACTCTAGATCGGTACATTGAATGAATGAATGAATGAATGAATGAACGAATGAACGAATGAACGAATGAATGATGAATGAATGGGTAAGCAATGAATGGGATTTGGGGGCATATCAGCCTTTTGTCTACAAACATCACCTGAGCTGGTTAGAGTAAGACTTTATCAACAGGTCATGACCCTAGTTATTCGCTTTTTTCGAATCATCAAGGGAGACGCGGTGAGTTTATTGAAACCCCGCCCCACAGAGGGAGACTAGAAAGAGAAGGAGAGCTTGGAAAGAGGGAAGATTCATACATGTAAGTCGGCATTGAGGTAGGTTTTTGAATACATGTAAGTCGGCATTGAGATAGGTTTTTGAATACATGTAAGTCGGCATTGAGATAGGTTTTTGAATACATGTAAGTCGGCATTGAGGTAGGTTTTTGTAAGTCGGCATTGAGGTAGGTTTTTGTAAGTCGGCATTGAGGTAGGTTTTTGTAAGTCGGCATTGAGGTAGGTTTTTGTAAGTCGGCATTGAGGTAGGTTTTTGTAAGTCGGCATTGAGGTAGGTTTTTGTAAGTCGGCATTGAGGTAGGTTTTTGTAAGTCGGCATTGAGGTAGGTTTTTGTAAGTCGGCATTGAGGTAGGTTTTTGTAAGTCGGCATTGAGGTAGGTGTTTGTAAGTCGGCATTGAGGTAGGTTTTTGTAAGTCGGCATTGAGGTAGGTTTTTGTAAGTCGGCATTGAGGTAGGTTTTTGTAAGTCGGCATTGAGGTAGGTTTTTGTAAGTCGGCATTGAGGTAGGTTTTTGTAAGTCGGCATTGAGGTAGGTTTTTGTAAGTCGGCATTGAGGTAGGTTTTTGTAAGTCGGCATTGAGGTAGGTTTTTGTAAGTCGGCATTGAGGTAGGTTTTTGTAAGTCGGCATTGAGGTAGGTTTTTGTAAGTCGGCATTGAGGTAGGTTTTTGAATACAGGAAAGTAGACAGGCAAGGAGGCAAGCAAGTGGGTATGTAACAAGATAGGCAGGTGAGAGGTGGGTATGTAACAAGATAGGCAGGTGAGAGGTGGGTATGTAACAAGATAGGCAGGTGAGAGGTGGGTATGTAACAAGATAGGCAGGTGAGAGGTGGGTATGTAAAAAAATAGGCAGGTGAGAGGTGGGTATGTAAAAAGATAGGCAGGTGAGAGGTGGGTATGTAAAAGATAGGCAGGTGAGAGGAAAACCTGATGAACAGAATGTTGCGGAGAAAAACATTGAGAACTAGAAGTTGGGCAGGCAGAACATTCTTAGTAATATCGTTTTCCTACGTATATTTTATATTGGCTTACTTTGTGAAACTCTAGCAATGAAGAATCAGTCTAAGAATACTTTCAGCATAATGATGTTCTTGTTTGAAGCCCTTCATGAAAGAACACAAAATGCTTCATATAGGATTACGTCTATAACTATTAAGGCTCTATATTGCTCAAAATACAAAATAGCATGTACTCCATCATTTAAAAAACGTTAAAACCCCTGTTGCTGTAATAGGCTAACTTGATACCAACGAATACACAATTATTTACTTTGTAGAAGGACAGGGAAGATACATGTAGAAAATCCCAGACATGAAAAGATGCTTTAAACTTTCAGTTGACACCAGAATGATCTTGATTACTCAGTTGCTGGGCTCACCAGGAACGCGTTACTTAGCCTAAAACATTGGCAAACGATAGGCCGGTGTCAACATTCGCCAAGCATTTGACTGCCTTTACAGCTGCTTTCCTCATGTTGACACATGCTGGCACCGGCCTATTCCTCGCAAGATCCTGCAAGATTCCTAGCCCGAGCAACGCGCCCTAGTATCAGGTCAACCTCACGTCAAATGCGATACATGTACAGTTACCTCTCTTGACAACCAGGTGATATTGCTGTGGGCGCTAGAGTGGTATCAGTGTGCATGTGTAGTGCCACCAGCTTGCCTCCGTTTCATTGTGTACTGACATTGTTTACAAGCACACATCGAGAGATAATGTCTGCTTGTACTGAGGCCTGACACTGTTTACATGCTAGATAAAATCTATCTACTACACCACAGACTGACACTGCGCACAACTATACAAAGAACGAATAAATCTATCCCGACCAAAGCAACATGTTTCCTTAGGTTTGTCTCAATTTGTATCCAGTGGATGGTGTCTTTGAAAATCATGAGAACAGGGTTCTGGCCCTTGTTTAATCTTCAGCACAGGGTCAAAAACACGTGTAGCTCTATCGCACGCTCTCACGCTGATAACGGAAGTCGTTCGTGAAACAAGTTCGGAAGACACATCACATCCGCAGGTTACCATCAATGGACACAACGTTCTCATGGAGCAGGCAATGGGATGGGGCAGCAGGGGCAGGGGTAGGGGGTGGGGGAAAGGGGGTGGAGTGCGGTTTAGCACCGCGAGGGTTAAGGAGATCATGGATGCATGACGTAATACGGCAGCGTCGCCAGCAAGTCCCCGACGCTGCAATCACTGTGTAATTGACCCCGTGACCTTTGCACGTGCAGTACGCAGGCCTGGCGACCAGTGTGACCCGCGTGACCTGAGGTGCAGTGTCAGTGGGTCACAGCGGCCATTTGTTGTGTGATGTCGTAGTGCAGTTTATGCAACAGTGCTGTGCTACAATGCAGTATACTGTAGTGTTCTGTGCTGCGCTGTGAAATGACACAGTTTAACAGCTGGGGGTTATCATGAGCTCAGTGAACTATTGAGTGCTGTATCGCACTCCAATGCATTCAAATGAATCATGCTGTTCTGTGCTACAAGGCAGAGTATAGTGCCATAGTGCTATTCTCACTTGTCCTGCAGCATACTGTAGTATGCTCTGTAGAGCTCTGCGGTGCGCTTTCAGACTCTATATATTTTAACATACCGATGGGTTTATTTCAACTGAGCGCAGTGTATTATGGACTAGAGCATTAAGCTGAATCTTTCTGTTCTGTGCTGCAGTGCATCACAGAGCATCTCTGTTGCGCTGTAGAGTACTGCAGTACACTCTACTGTGAAGGTTTATGGTCTGCTGCCACTGCAACAGGTCACTGCCGCTGCTGCGTGGTGCATTTTCCCGCACTGCACTGCAACGTGAGAATTGCACTGTGTTGCACCAGACTGCAGCACGCTGTAGACACATTAGCAACGTTTGTCCACTAGGTTGCGCCTGCCATAGGTCAGTGTAACTGGACGTGCTGTGTGGCAGTATTCCTTAATTCAGTTAAGGGTGATGTACCGCACTCTTCACCGCTACACTGCACTGAGCAGTAGCACGCTATGGTACACTCGTACGTACGTCTCTTTGTACGTTTCATAAGATCTGAGTGCCGGCGATGGATTGATGGATACAGGTTTAGGGCCTATCAGCTTTTGTAGGCTATGCAAAGCCATTGATTACTAAAATCACTAGAACCAGTGAGAGTAAATGAAGATGAAGTCCCGAATTCCCTAGTTACGTGACTCTTACAATTCACCTAGGGAGACGCAATGGGTCTATGCTTGCTCCCAAGCCACGGATGGGCGGGGATTGGGGGGGTGGGGGGGTGGGTGAGACGGGCGAGGAGGTCAAAGAGAGGTCATGGTTCCTAAAAGGTGTGTGCAAAAAGTGTGAAATCAGGTCTGTATGCAGTTGTTTGGACTTCACTCCGAAGAACACACACTTGGAATATTAAACACGTCGATTTTCACTAATCAATGAATGCTCATCCACTCTTTGAATTATATGAATCTTTCTACGTCATGAGTGAATGACTGTGGAGACGTCGCTCAGGGGACAATGCAGGACGAGACGGCCAGGTGGTGTAGTGCATGGGTCGGCTCAATTTTCCAGGGTGGACTGGACGCGCTGGCAGAGGCGGGCTATCCCAGGGGCAACGCTGACGCGTTGTGTACCATCCTCTCGCGGAACAGGAGATGCGTTTCGTTTCAAAAGGTAGAGACAATAGGCTTGTTCAGGAGTGCAAAGCGCTGCATGAGCGCTTCATGTATGCAATTGAGCGCTCTTTGGCTCTCGTGAACACCTACAGATGTAGTGCAGCGCTTCACTTCTTACAAGGGAGGTAAATCTTCTGCGCCGCATGTTATGTTGCTAGACGCTAAGAAAGTGTTTTCTTTGCCGCAGACATCGTGTATGCACGTTTACATGTATTCTGCATGAATGAAGTCCACTACGGTGTCATCCTTACTTGCCATTACTCGCGCATACAGAGCGCTTGGGGCAAATAAAGCCCGTTCCAGTCCCAAAATGATGTTTCTGAGGGTTATTTTACGCATCTACGGCCAGTGCGGAATCGAAGACGCCATTTTGAAAATCTTGTGAATCACCTCGGATCTGTGATGCGCTGAGTAAATCACCCCCCGAAATTGCTGTTCAGGAGTGAAACACGTGCAGCGCTTGGCAGCGCTGCGCCTCCTGAACACGCCTGTAGTTACGCGATGAGCGCTCACAGCGAGCACGCACGGCCCAAAGCGTTTCTCCCCACTGAACCTGTCCGCGCAGGCGCCGCCGTGAGCGCTCGTCTCTGAACCTCTGAAAACGCCTTTCGAAAGAAAACGCACTTGTGCTCCCGCGATATGGCTGAATGAGTCGAAGTCGGAAACATTCGCGGACACTGTACCCAAGTTTTGAAAAATATCGGCCTTACAGTCACGTGACTCGCACGCCCGGGGAGTTATGCTAAGATCCGGCCGCGTTAATGTATCTGCGTTTTGTGACAAACGTCTTGCTCGGCGATATTGTACTCCATGCACCTTAACGGTCCGCGTGATTCGGGTGTAATCTTAGGCTAAACGACGTTTATAAATGTCCGTTCTCGTGAGAGATGCCGAGATTTGAAACTGGGGTACAGTGTCCGCGAATGTTTCCGACTTCGACCATTTCAGCCATAGTATGCGCTAGGATCGCCTCTGGGAAAGCCACCTCAGTTCTGAATACTCTGACTCAATCCCGACGTCCCCAGAGCCTCTGTGACTGCTTGGAACTTTCCCTGGGGCGTACTCAAGTCTCTCATCGAACGCCTGCTCAGAATTACATTTCACAACGTCGTTCAGGTTTCGCAGTCGAGTCGTTCAATATAAGGTTGAGTGTAGTTGAGTGACAACTATGCTACGCCTTTGCGGTGGCTGTGAAGTTGCAGGCTGTGCCTAACCTCTGGGTACACCCCTGGAGAAAGACCAGAAAACCAAGCAGCCAGGGGTTACACCTGATGAGTGGGTATCTAGCGGCTCGCACTGTATGTTACACCCATGTTTGCATGTCAGAGAGCCTGCCGGTCATCCGAAGTACACAACTGAGGATCGAGAAAGGTCAGAGGTCAAGGCATCAGGAGGAAGAAAGGAGCTTCATTAAAGGAAAGATGAAGTTGTTCCATGAAACATAACGTCACGTTGGATCGGAGAGGGAAAGAGAGAGAGAGAGAGAGAGAGAGAGAGAGAGAGAGAGAGAGAGAGAGAGAGACAGAGAGGGGGGGGGGGTGAGGGAGGGGGGAGGAGGGGAGACGGTAGGTAGGTGAGAAGATGCGGATCAAGGACGAACGGTAGTCAGGAAAAAAAAAACGCGAGTTGACACAAGATGTCAACACAAAGGACATGTCAGATGGACAGATCGGGGAAAGAGGAGGAGAAGAGAGAGAGAGAGAATGAGAGGGTGGGGGGTGTTGTGTCTATGTTGGGGGGGGGGGGGGGGGTAAGGGGGAAAATAAAGTTGCGGATCAAGGACGACAGGTAGACAGGAGCAATATTTCGAGCTGACACAAAATGTCAACATGGAAGACATGCCAGATGGACAGGAAGGGGAAGAAGGGATGAGAGGAAGAGAGACAACTCTACAGAGTAGGTGGGTATAGAGAGGAAGGGCTTGGAAGACTGGCCAGGTGTCATGAGAAAGAGGACACCGTAAAAGGGGGGTGAGGGTGGGGGGTGGGGGGGGGTGGGTGTTTAAAAGGCAAGAGAAGGCAAGAAGAAGGAATGAAAAAAGGAAAATAAGGGGAAGGAAAGAAAGAGTGAAGGGGTAGAGAAGGGGGGGGGGGGGGGTTGGTATTGAACTCCTGGAGACATAGTTGCATAAAGCAAACCTATGTGGAAAAGGAGAGAAGGCAAGTGGAAAACGGGGGTTGGGACTGGGAGGGCTGGAGGAGAGGGGGTGGGGATAGGTGAGAGAAGGGGGAGGGAGGCGGGGGGGGGGAGGTAAAAAATGTGACGAGGCAACTTTCCTAGCACGCTCTGTCCACTCAGTCGCGGGTCAGTGTGACCCCAAAACTCCACACCTCCAGGCAGACACGATGATCTCCTGTTCATTCTTCCACATTTCCCTTCCTGCCGTTCCTTCCCCTCAGTCCCCACAACCACTACCACCCCACCCCCACCCCCACCCACCCTCATCCCCCCAACTTTAATCCCCCCACCCTTTAACGCCAGTCGCCAATTCTCGTTTCTCACGTTGTATTCCGTGACGTTGTATTCCGAGATGTTGTATTCCGTGATGTCCATCTTTGAATTAGCACAACCAAACAAAAGTATCTGTAGCCGTTTTAAGAAATGGTTATACTTAACAAATACAACCCAAACACACAACAGGCTGAAGTACGTTGTGCAGTGGGGGTGGGGGGTGGGGGGAGGGGGGAGGGGGGGGGGGGGGGGTGTGGGGGGGGGCTACCATGACGGTGTCACGTGAGCATCACGTCTCCTAAAAGACAGTGTCAGGAACTTCACGATTTCACCCATACTTCCATGTATTAGCAATTATTTCACCTGGAGGCGCCTATAAAGAATTAACCCCGCAATATAAGTGGTAATCCCCGATAGTCATAAATGCATGGCTAAACAATGTAATTAACTCATAAAAATTGTTGAGGGTTTTCTCTTTATAAAAATATTGGTCCTCAGATGGTTTTATTACATCAGAGAGGTACTACAAAGACACAGATGCATTGGGGGAGGAAAGAACTGGAGGTTAAAAACTGATGTGTGTGTGCGTGTGTGTGTGTGTGTGTGTGTGTGTGTGTGTGTGTGTGAGAGAGAGAGAGAGAGAGAAAGAGAGAGAGAGAGAGAAAGAGAGAGAGAGAGAGAATGTGGGAGAGAGAATGTGGGAGAGAGAAAGAGAGAAAATGTGGGAGAGAGAATGTGGGAGAGAGAGAGAGAAAGAGAGATTGAGAGATACAGAGAGAAAGAGAGAGTGAGAGAAAGAAAGAAAGAGCGAAAGAGACAGAGAAAGAGAGCTGGTAGAGAGGAAGCTAGAGCAAGAACAAAACCGGAAGACGATGATCACGAAAGACAGACACGGACCCTCCAAAGCAACCAAAGAGGTGCCAGAAAGCCAACATGCACTTTTCCCCACGACAGCTCGGGGCAGGCGGGTTGTTGTCCTCACAGAGCTCCAGGGATGCAGGAGGCAGTCAGCATTGGATCAAGGACATCGTCAGGCTGTATTCCCTTGCACCTGTACCACAACCCGCTGCACCTGCACAGCATGCTTCTCACGGAAGTCCCGAACGCTTATCTTTCGGACATAGATTCAGCAAAAGCGCTTGTGTCAGCGAAAAGGTTACGTCGTCTTGAAGACTTCATACATCAGGCTTTTCTCCTCCACTCCTTTGCGACCCGTCTCGCATACTGACGAGATGCTACTTCATCACTACAATTATTTGCCAACGAGTCTGCCGGTGCTTGCAAACGCGAAGATTAAATCCTCTTCCTGACAACGGGCCGTCTTGCTTGGGTGAGCAGCGGCAAGATGACAGGGCAGTGAGTCACGGTTTGCTGGCTACGTCACTACACACCGTCTGACTCCGGAGTGTGACGTCATGGTGCCACGTCACGTGACAGGGAGTTCAGTTGCACCGTGGTGTGACCCAGAGGTGGAATAACCTGTGACAGATGGCAACTTCACCTCCACGCACGCACGCACGGCATTAAATGTAGTAAACCTGACTTATGGCTTCGTGGGATGTATTATTGGAACTCTCCTTCTCTCTCTCTCTCTCTCTCTCTCTCTCTCTCTCTCTCTCTCTCTCTCTCTCTCTCTCTCTCTCTCTCGCTCTCTCTCTCTCTCTCCGTACATCTCTCTCTGTACATCTCTCTCTCTCTCCGTACATCTCTCTCTGTACATCTCTCTCTCTCTCCGTACATCTCTCTCTGTACATCTCTCTCTCTCTCTCTCAACCATACGTCAGTATCATTATTTCAATGTGCTTTACACTGATAAAGATTGTCGCATTCAAATCCAAATCTAGCAACCTTTGGGCCAACCTATCAAATCCCGATTAGTTATCTAGATAATATGTCACTGCTATTTCCATTCTTTTGAAAGGAAGAGGTGCAGCAGACAAAGTCACGTGGAAAGCAAGCGGAAGGCAGCAGTATCAGTACGTCTTCATGTGTCATCTTCAAAGAGACAGGCAGCAGTATCAGTACGTCTTCATGTGTCATCTTCAAAGAGACAGGCAGCAGTATCAGTACGTCTTCATGTGTCATCTTCAAAGAGACAGGCAGCAGTATCAGTACGTCTTCATGTGTCATCTTCAAAGAGACAGGCAGCAGTATCAGTACGTCTTCATGTGCCATCTTCAAAGAGACAGGCAGCAGTATCAGTACGTCTTCATGTGTCATCTTCAAAGAGACAGGCAGCAGTATCAGTACGTCTTCATGTGCCATCTTCAAAGAGACAGGCAGCAGTATCAGTACCTCTTCATGTGTCATCTTTAAAGAGACAGGCAGCAGTATCAGTACGTCTTCATGTGTCATCTTCAAAGAGACAGGCAGCAGTATCAGTACGTCTTCATGTGTCATCTTCAAAGAGACAGGCAGCAGTATCAGTACGTCTTCATGTGCCATCTTCAAAGAGACACGCAGCAGTATCAGTACGTCTTCATGTGTCATCTTCAAAGAGACAGGCAGCAGTATCAGTACGTCTTCATGTGTCATCTTCAAAGAGACAGGCAGCAGTATCAGTACGTCTTCATGTGTCATCTTCAAAGAGACAGGCAGCAGTATCAGTACGTCTTCATGTGCCATCTTCAAAGAGACAGGCAGCAGTATCAGTACGTCTTCATGTGTCATCTTCAAAGAGACAGGCAGCAGTATCAGTACGTCTTCATGTGTCATCTTCAAAGAGACAGGCAGCAGTATCAGTACGTCTTCATGTGCCATCTTCAAAGAGACAGGCAGCAGTATCAGTACGTCTTCATGTGTCATCTTCAAAGAGACAGGCAGCAGTATCAGTACGTCTTCATGTGCCATCTTCAAAGAGACAGGCAGCAGTATCAGTACCTCTTCATGTGCCATCTTCAAAGAGACAGGCAGTGCGCGGTGAAAACACTAAGACAGGGATGGCAAACATCATGGACTCATAATAGGCGATTGTATAGAGACGTAAGACAGAGAAAAGTGGGAGAGGGGGCGAGGGTTGGGTGGATGAGTTGTGGGGGGGATAGAGTAGGAGTCGAAGGTGGTATGTGGGTAGCTGAAATGAGAGAGAGAGGTGGAATTTTACAGCTTATCATCCTCTGTATCTAAGGCAATAGATGACAAAAAAATCAGAGAATTAAAAAAGTCAAGACACGAATTTCAGAGATATTCGCATCGTACGAAACACATAAAGAGACGCGGCGGAACTACTGCTATCCCAACCCACAGAAGGAGAGAAGGAGGGAAGAGAAGGGAATTCGAACCTCAGTGCAGCTACAAGGTTAGACTGCAACATCTGCGGCAAGGCAGACGCTACTTCTGAGCGCTTGTAGTGACTACAAGAGAAAAACAAAATTCACTTGCACACGTGCAGTAGACTGTTAGTGGTTGCGGAACGCAAACCCGAATTCCTTTATTCCTGCCTTCGTCTCCACGCACAGTGACTGTCACGTGACACCACCCCTAACTTGATGACGTAAGCAAGTGTCGAATAACCCAGCCATGCCACAACAGATGAGATAAATGCGGTTGCTGTTGCCCTTGCATGTTGACAGTGCATAATTGTGCATGCAGGATATGTTTTTGATCGAAACTATTCCTCACAAGATTGACGTTTTACTGGATGAGTCATTCGTGAACTGTATCTTTTTTCCTTACCTTCGTCGCTACTGTCATAATCCTTTGTCTGTCTCTTTACTTCATCTCTCATCCCCATCTCCGCAGCTTCATCTTCTCTAGATCAATATGCATATCATGTCTGCAGCCTTCTCATTCCACTTGCAAATGCCTTCGCAACATACGCCCTGCGCTGTCTGCATGCACAACGACCCGCTTTCAAAGCGCTTCCAGGAGGCTTCAAACATGATGGTGTCAATTTCCCCTGCACGGAAAGAAAGGATGGAGACTCTCTTTCGAATTGGCGAGACGGCCTTTGATTTTTGTGGGCCCCAGACCGTATCAGCCTGCAGTAAACTTGGGGCAAAACGTATTGAAGAGAGGCCCGTGTGTCGCCTGTGACATATTTCCGAAGACCTTCGTTGACTGCAAAGGTTGGCGTGACTCACCCTACATGCTGAGTCATAAGGTCACAGCACCGGGTGCCACTCCGTCAAAGCAGCAGCAGTCTAGGAGAAGACACCTTGGGTGACGGAGTGGTTTGCCTCGGGATATTCATGAACCTGCCTTGCAGAACATCACAGACAACAAGATCTTTTTTCTTCCCCCTTCGGAAGATTCCGTTAGAGCATGAGCATCCTTTATGAGTGTTTCCAATTGCCAACGATGCGAGAATTGGAGAAATCAGGCAGACCTATAATAATAATAATAATAATAATAATAATAATAATAATAATAATAATAATAATAATAATAATAATAATAATAATAAAGTTTATTTATATATCGCATTTTAATTTACATGCTCAAAGCGCTTTACAGGCATGAAAGACATAAAACATAAATAATGCCAGACACAAGTAAAGCAAAATCAGGCACAGTACACATACAATGCATAAGCACACAAGCAGGCCAAGCCCAAAGCAACACACCACAGCAACAACTTGACACACGGTGATGTTATTGTGAAGAATTTGTCTTTATAGTTTTAGTGTCGTTTTAGGCAACAAATCAGGTGATGATGGAGTATGTCTATAGTACGCAGATTGACGACAGGTGACTATGGAGATGTCTAAGTATGTGTCGAGCGAGGTTAATCCAACAGTTGTACATGAATGATAAGTCTATATTAGCATGGGACACTAGTTGAGTATGCGAGATGTCTATAGCGGACAGACTCACGGTGATACTCAGGAGATGTCTGAGTTAGTAGCAGAACACGTGCATATTGCAAGAAGACACTGTAGTAGCGACGATGACAATGCAGCGACGTGGACAAGTCCTATAGTGCCTGAACACGTATGTAGGATATGCAGAGAAGTCATGAACGAGCCGGATTTACACATGTGACCCGAGAGTCATTGAGTAGATTATGCTAGGGAACACGGTGACTACGTGGGGAAACTATGGGATGTGAGACAGACTCAGTGATCATACGGTTAGAAATGTCGATAGTACAGTTGAACAACGTACGGGCCGTGGAGATGTCTGGTAGTACCGGCACCCGGAGATATGTAGCATTTGCGGTCAGTTAGCAGGACACACTGTGAGTATGTGATGAATACATTAGCTGTCAGGAACTTTCTGTGATTTTTTTCCCAGGAGATGTCTAGGAAGCAGGACCTACTTTGAGGTAGATAATGGAGATGTTCTAATATAGTGATGCATCTAGGACAGCACGGTTGATATGTGATATGGCGTCTAGTGGCCGGACACGTGCTATGGAGAAGTTCTAATAGTCGCATGAACTACGGATATGGAGATGTCTATAGTAGCAGGAACACGGTGATATGGAGAAGTCTATAGTAGCAGGAACACGGTGATATGGAGAAGTCTATAGTAGCAGGAACACGGTGATATGGAGATGTCTATAGTAGCAGGAACACGGTGATATGGAGAAGTCTATAGTAGCAGGAACACGGTGATATGGAGATGTCTATAGTAGCAGGAACACGGTGATATGGAGAAGTCTATAGTAGCAGGAACACGGTGATATGGAGATGTCTATAGTAGCAGGAACACGGTGATATGGAGATGTCTATAGTAGCAGGAACACAGTGATATGGAGATGTCTATAGTAGCAGGAACACGGTGATATGGAGATGTCTATAGTAGCAGGAACACAGTGATATGGAGATGTCTATAGTAGCAGGAACACGGTGATATGGAGATGTCTATAGTAGCAGGAACACAGTGATATGGAGATGTCTATAGTAGCAGGAACACGGTGATATGGAGATGTCTATAGTAGCAGGAACACGGTGATATGGAGAAGTCTATAGTAGCAGGAACACGGTGATATGGAGAAGTCTATAGTAGCAGGAACACGGTGATATGGAGATGTCTATAGTAGCAGGTACACGGTGATATGGGAGAGTCCTATTGTTTTATTCAGCGATCAGTAATTACACGGGATATGCGAAGATGTCCTATTGCTAGGTTCGCAGGAGAACGGTGCATATGCGGAATGATGGTCTATATAGTCAACAGAACAGTCGCTTAGCAACACAGTGATATGCCGATGATGTCTAATAGTAGGCAGCGAATCACACGGTGATATCCTGGACTGTACTGTCATATAGATATTCTCCCGGAACCACCCTTAGGTGATCTATGCGAGAGGATGTATATTGCATGTTTGCACATGTTGTTGTTTATGTAATGACAACATAGGCCATTCAGCTCTCTGGTAGACAATTAAATGGAGAAGTCCTATTATGTGTTAGTACGGAGGACATACACGGTCCTTCAAGTGAGTGGTAATTGGACATTAGTGGATGGAGTTTTAAAAACGCTTTAGTGACGGCTGATGGGCTGATATAGAGAATTTATATATAGTAACAGCAAACACGATGGGACAATGACGTATGTCCATGGGGATGCGTGACTTGAATGGTTGATGCTCGGAGGCTGGGTGGGTTGGAGGGCGGAATTGGAACGAAGGAGAAGCG
>JAWQFJ010034630.1:0-20749 GCA_034096865.1 Theodoxus fluviatilis | reverse complement strand
CACAGACTGACACACGACACTAAACACACAGACACACAGACTGACACACAGACTGACACAAAGACACACAGACACACAGACTGACACACAACGCACAAGACTGACACACAGACTGACACAGACTGACACACGACTGACACACAGACTGACACACAGACTGACACACAGACTGACACACAGACTGACACACAGACTGACACACAGACTGACACACAGACTGACACACAGACTGACACACAGACTGACACAGACTGACACACAGACTGACACACAGACTGACACACAGACTGAACACAGACTGACACACAGACTGACACACAGACTGACACACAGACTGACACACAGACTGACACACAGACTGACACACAGACTGACACACAGACTGACACACAGACTGACACACAGACTGACACACAGACTGACACACAGACTGACACACAGACTGACACAGACTGACACAGACTGACACAGACTGACACACAGACTGACACACAGACTGACACACAGACTGACACAGACTGACACACAGACTGACACACAGACTGACACAGACTGACACACAGACTGACACACAGACTGACACAGACTGACACACAGACTGACACACAGACTGACACACAGACTGACACACAGACTGACACACAGACTGACACACAGACTGACACACAGACTGACACACAGACTGACACACAGACTGACACAGACTGACACACAGACTGACACACAGACTGACACACAGACTGACACACAGACTGACACACAGACTGACACACAGACTGACACACAGACTGACACACAGACTGACACACAGACTGACACAGACTGACACACAGACTGACACACAGACTGACACACAGACTGACACAGACTGACACACAGACTGACACACAGACTGACACACAGACTGACACACAGACTGACACAGACTGACACAGACTGACACACAGACTGACACACAGACTGACACACAGACTGACACACAGACTGACACAGACTGACACACAGACTGACACACAGACTGACACACAGACTGACACACAGACTGACACACAGACTGACACACAGACTGACACACAGACTGACACACAGACTGACACAGACTGACACACAGACTGACACACAGACTGACACAGACTGACACACAGACTGACACACAGACTGACACAGACTGACACACAGACTGACACACAGACTGACACAGACTGACACACAGACTGACACACAGACTGACACACAGACTGACACACAGACTGACACAGACTGACACACACACACAGTAACACAGACTGACACAGACTGACACACAGACTGACACACAGACTGACACACAGACTGACACACAGACTGACACACAGACTGACACACAGACTGACACACAGACTGACACACAGACTGACACACAGACTGACACACAGACTGACACACAGACTGACACACAGACTGACACACAGACTGACACAGACTGACACACAGACTGACACACAGACTGACACACAGACTGACACAGACTGACACACAGACTGACACACAGACTGACACACAGACTGACACACAGACTGACACAGACTGACACACAGACTGACACACAGACTGACACAGACTGACACACAGACTGACACACAGACTGACACAGACTAACACACAGACTGACACACAGACTGACACACAGACTGACACACAGACTGACACACAGACTGACACACAGACTGACACACAGACTGACACACAGACTGACACACAGACTGACACACAGACTGACACACAGACTGACACAGACTGACACAGACTGACACACACACACAGACACACAGACTGACACACAGACTGACACACAGACTGACACACAGACTGACACACAGACTGACACACAGACTGACACACAGACTGACACACAGACTGACACACAGACTGACACAGACTGACACACAGACTGACACACAGACTGACACACAGACTGACACACAGACTGACACACAGACTGACACAGACTGACACACAGACTGACACATAGACTGACACACAGACTGACACACACACTGACACACACACTGACACAGACTGACACACAGACTGACACACAGACTGACACACAGACTGACACACAGACTGACACAGACAGACACACAGACTGACACAGACTGACACACAGACAGACAGCGAGAGAAGATGGACAATTACGGCACGCTGAGTCACACAAACATGTTTTGACAACACCTTGGCGCCGTTCTCACGGCTGACACGGCAAACAAAGCGCAGTCACTAAAGCGGGGGCATAACTCCTGGTGTCAAAGATGAACTGCAGATACAGTGATTGGAGAACGCTACTGGGTCAGGAGGTGAGCGTTTGCCATGAAGGACCTCTGCAAAGTAAGCGCCGGCCGTCATATGAGTGAGATAAGAGTCACTCCGCAGCAAAACGGGTCACCGTGTTTTCTCGAAGCAAGTGTTGCAAGGAAGGTAAACTGTTAAGCTGATGCACCCCCCAAAGCCCAGGGAAGTCTACTAGGTATGTTAACAGATTTTTTCCCCCACCTGCTCAGCAACACAAATCACTGGAGAAGGGTTTAAGCCTTCTCGTGAAGACCAGGACAACACAAAAAGACTTTGGTCTTTACCCAGATCGGGCCGTGGCACCAGTAAAGGCAATTAGGGATGAAAAGATCTCTTCATACCGTGAAGACAACACTATATGGAGGTTCAGCGATCTGCGCCTGACTTCCCGCTCAGTCAGTCAATCAGCGTTGAACGCGCCATGAACTCTGCACACCTAGTGGAGATTGCTGGTCCATTCTTCGCGACTGGAGGTAAATTTTGCATGGATGCCATCTCGGCAGCGCCGCCATCCATCATCTCCAGCAGGGGGCGTGCCAGACAAACGGAAGCAGGACTAGCATGGCACAAAAGCGCCACCACACGGCGCCGATACAATTGAACGCTGGGGTCGTCGCTCTCGCCGGATTGTCTCCCCTAGCTGGACCGCGAGAGGGCGCCCTGGTCGGCTGTCCTGCGCAGTTTGCGGCTCCGTGATGACAAGAGCAATGACCTCTCGACCTTGTCCACTCCGCTGTCTCTCGGGCTTCCCCCCTTCCATTCCATCTCCACCCCCACCCCCCTTTCCGGCATGTGAGGGTTTCTTCCTTCCCTTCCCCTACAGCGTAAGCGCAAAGAGTGGCAGGACAGAGGTCTGGGTGAAAGATCAGTTCGCGACCTCAAGTCCATCAAAATGCAATGAGTGCAGACGTATAGAAGAGAGAAGCATGAAACAGCCAGCACTGTGGGCCAAGAATGCCAAGACCAGCGTCAGGAATACAGTGGAACAGACTGGCAAAACGCAACATCTAGTATAAGACGAAACATATATATATATATATATATATATATAATAGTATAGATAATAATATCATTATATAGATATATAGATATATATATGATATATATATATATATATATATATGTTGAGTGGTAACATGCGGTTTTGACAGCGGGACGCAGTAGAAAATGCTTTGGTAGCGCTCCACTGTTTTTGACACTATTTGAGCATTACCCCCGCCATTACCCCGCGCATTTTCACTCCCACGCCATTTGACTCCCCGACCAGGAGGCTCGATATTCACCCTCGGTGGGTGTAAAATCAGCTAGTTCGTTATGCCGCAAAATATTCCAAATATCAACAGTAGAACTCCTAAGTGAAAATCTGGTGGGAAGGTCAGGGTTTTTTACGGAACAAAAATATTAAAAGTTTGGGAGGGTAATCTGTTATTTCGATTTGGAATTACGGCCCCAAATGAGAAATTCGTAAGCGGAAATCACTAAGTTCGATGGACTAAAACTGTGAAGGACATCGTCTGTATGCTGTTCGGATATTTCGGGAAATTGGACGTCAGCCACTAACAGTAACTAAATTTCGTAGCGTCAGGCCTGGCTAGCAGGAACACTCCCTGCCCTGAATTAGTCCCCCCTACCGGTCATTGGAAGAGTAGCTGTGTGTCCCGTTGTCGTGAGGTGTCCGCTCTCAACAGGGTTTCTTAGTTCCACTGAAAGTTTCGGTGTGTGTGGAGCCTGTCTGCTTACGCGTCCGTGCGTGTGTATGTGTAGATGTGCCTTGGGATTCTGCCGCATCAGTGCTACATCCCTCTTGCTCTCATCCCTAAACAGCATAAAGATATAAGGTGTTTCTTTCCCCAGTCCAACACACGATGAAGCCATCGTTCTCTATTGCCAGCCTCCTGTGGGTTGGAATAAGTATAGGCCACCGCGTCTCCCTAAGCAATTTGTTACAGACAAATAAAATCGAGCTTTGACTCTAATTGGCTCTAGTGGTTTTGTACTCAATGACCTTACACAGCCCTCGAATACGTACAAGCCGTAACAGTTTATTCGTTCATTCATCATCTGTTGTCACGGATTTGGAGGTTTTTGTGTGGAGATGACATGCCATATCTGACGTTTTTGAAGGATCATATTTGCCGACAGCAAGCAACGAACATTTTTTGTAAACATATGCACATTGTAAGACTAACTGCTTAAAGCGACAATATACTAAGTCTTAAATCAAGCCGGTGATGAACTTTGAACAACTCACTTACCAATTTTATGTTTCTAAAATTCTAGTTTTTCATTTGGGGTCACGCCACTGCAGTTTTACGGGATGGGTTGGGTGGGAATGGGTGAATGGGGGTGGGGGTGGGCAAAAGGGACAGAATGCTATGCAACGAGAAACAGTAAACAAGTAAGGTGTCATTTATCTCTCTGCAGAAGCAGCAAGCAAAACTGAAGACGTACTTATCCGTCCTGCCCTTTGTAAAGGCCACCCATGCGTGCACTATCAGTGCTGAGGTCAAGAAACAGAGAGAGCTGGGGGTCTGTAATGAAATTCCTTGGTGCAGAGAGGGCAAGGCACTTCTGCTGCCTGTATCCATTCTCTTGCTCCCAGAAGAAAGCTGCTTGTTTCACGGAGGCCATTGACCGTGCGGCGTCCTGGCTGAACAAAAACCACGTAGCATGTTTGGCCTTCCTCCCACTCGTCTTTCTCGCCTGCCTGGGCTGTATGGCCCCCCGGGCTGGGACTGTGAGTGTGCATGTATGGGCAGGCCGGCTTTGATGTGCAGTCACCTCTGTCCCCTGGATTTGAGCTGCTTTTTGGAGGACACCGTTCGTGTGTGTGCATGTCTATCCATACTTATCTAATATCATCCGTGAATACTTTGCCTTGGGACAGCGCCAAGAGATGAGCGGCCAATCGAATACACGGTCTCTAAAAAGATAAAAAGGAAATGACGTGAAGAAAGAGACGAGGTGAATGCTACCGTCAGTGACGGAATCCACGAGTGTTTGTTGACATCAGCCCCTCTCAGCATTCACAGTGTTCATGTCTACACTATCGACATCCGAAAGTCATTTGCTCGAATTCCAGGAGCCTGTTCATCCATTATCCGGCTCTGCTTTGGAAATTAAAAATTAGGATTTTTATGAAAGATTACTGGCGTGTGTGTGACTTGAAATAAGGATGTGTCTTGAGATTGTATTATTCTAATAAATGAAGAAACTACAAGTATTTCATAAACCGTATTTAGAAATTCATGAAAGGTTATTGCAAAGCAACTCTTCATTACCATAGAAATGGCTGCATTCCCTGCAGGAATAAATTTTGCTTAACTGCTTTATCAATCCAACATAAAAGCAAGGATATCAAAAGAAAAAAAAATAATTCACGATTCTGAAGGCCAGCTTTAAGTGTGAAGCCATGAGCAGGAGAGATTTTCACATCGAAATAATGATCTACGTTTTCAAACAAACTGTTCACATGAACATTTTGCATTTACTCATCACAGGAGCAATTTGCTTTTACTCATCACAGGAGCATTTTGCCTTTACTCATCACAGGAGCATTTTGCTTTTACTCATCACAGGAGCATTTTGCCTTTACTCATCACAGGAGCATTTTGCCTTTACTCATCACAGGAGCATTTTGCTTATTCCATCAGAGGAGCATTTTGCCTTTACTCATCACAGGAGCATTTTGCCTTTACTCATCACAGGAGCATTTCGCCTTTACTCATCACAGGAGCATTTTGCCTTTACTCATCACAGGAGCATTTTGCCTTTACTCATCACAGGAGCATTTTGCCTTTACTCATCACAGGAGCATTTTGCTTATTCCATCACAGGAGCATTTTGCTTTTACTCATCACAGGAACAATTTCTTTTTACTCATCACAGGAGCATTTAGCCTTTACTCATTACAGAAGCATTTTGCTTTTACTCATCGCAGGAGCATTTTGCCTTTACTCATCACAGGAACAATTTGTTTGTACTCATCACAGGAGCATTTTGCATTTACTCATCACAGAAACAATTTGTTTTTACTTATCACGGGAGCATTTTGCCTATATTCATTACAGGAGCATTTTGCCTTTACTTATCACAGAAGCATTTTGACTATATTCATCACAGGAACATTTAGCCTTTACTTTTCACAGGAGCATTTTGCCTTTACTCATCACAGGAACAATTTGCCTTTACTCATCACAGGAACAATTTGTTTTTACTCATCGCAGGAGCATTTAACCTTTACTTCTTACAGAAGCAATTTGTTTTTACTCATTACAGGAGCATATTGCTTATACTTACCACAGGGGCATACTGGCACACACAGCAAGCGGCAGCTGAACAGGTGAACTTTGGTTGGGAGGGCTGACCGTTTATTATTTAAAGTGTTCACTTCGATCATTTTCATCACCAGCGAATGCAGGTTTTCCATTAAACCTTGGAGACCATGTCTGAACGTGAACTTTGACTCTCCCTCGCCTGGTCCGGCCAGACCAGGCGAGTTGCCCACTTGCGGTCAGGGGTCAGTGCTCTGGCCAGGCCAGGTCGACGGCGCTGATCTCAAGGTGGCTCAGCAGCGGCCAGGGTCAACAGGGTCACGCCAGACCGCTATCAGTGATGTGGGGAAGATCGCTTGTCGCGCCTGGATGGCCTCCCCGGGCGGAGCGGGTCTGGTGAGCACACAATGGTCCCAGGCTGGCACTAATCCCAGCCAGACACTGGCTCCATCAAAACATCCTCCTCCATATGGACCTTTGTGCACATGTTGCGCCAGGGTGGCAGTGGACGCACAAAGGAGAATGGCTGAAGGACCAGGGGCTTGATTGAAGAGGACAACCTCGACTTTGGTCTGACGGAGGACGTGCTACCCGGCACCGCTCAAGAGGAGTCACGGTCGTTGAATCCGGGTAGCCTGAGGGCGACTTCTTTCAGTGAAAAAAATTGGTCATCTTCCAGGGTCTCGCCCGCCCGGGAAGACGCGACCGGAATTCGGACAGTGCGGGCGCCTGCAGCTGTTGTCGGATGCGCCACCTACAATCTGCATTGTCCCCGCTTGTGGTTTCGGCTTTCTCACTTTACGCGGGTCATCCCCGCATTGATCAGGCGGGTTTCCCTGCGAGACGATCGCATTTCATGGGCAGCAACTGCAGCAAGCCCTGTCCGTACGTCCAGTGTAAGGGTGCCCGAGGGCTCCGTTCGTATTCCAGCATATTGTTCCCTTTCAGACGATGGCTCCCGAGGCCTTCTTAATTTTCACAAATGAATGAGTCTTGCTGCTGGCCCAGGAACCAGAGGATATCGCAATTACCTCCGTTCATCCCCTCCATGCAAAACCTTTATCGCCGCACTTGAGCTGCTTTGTAGTAGGAAAAGCCTCGCACAGAGCTCTCTTAAGCAGTGGCGAACGCCACCAGACCGAAGGCAAATGCCATGATTCATACCAACATTTCCTCTACGGGAACCATAGACACCATAACCTGTTGCGCACATTCTGAAAGAAAACTTGAAAAACTGCCCGCTAGAGCATCAGTTTAAGAACATTGACTGTAAAGGGTCGCACCCCATACTTTTTTAAAAAGGGGCTGTAATTATTACACTGTGTATCGAGAGCCAAGCAAAATAACATTTTCTGCCAATAATTAGTTTTCCATTTTTATTGCAATTAGTCACGATGGAGAGAAATAAAGCAGACATTTACAGCCAAGTTGCGTATGAAGACAAACGAAGCAGACGGCAACATCCACCAATGACGGGGTGCTATAAGCCACACGTCATTCACGCCAAACATTAATCCAGCAACTTGGCCGTCCCGCTTCAGGAAGCCAACTTGGCCGTCCCGCTTCAGGAAGCCAACTTGGCCGTCCCGCTTCAGGAAGGCAACTTGGCCGTCCCGCTTCAGGAAGCCAACTTGGCCGTCCCGCTTCAGGAAGCCAACTTGGCCGTCCCGCTTCAGGAAGTCAACGGCCGTCCCGCTTCAGGAAGTCAACTTGGCCGTCCCGCTTCAGGAAGGCAACTTGGCCGTCCCGCTTCAGGAAGCCAACTTGGCCGTCCCGCTTCAGGAAGCCAACTTGGCCGTCCCGCTTCAGGAAGGCAACTTGGCCGTCCCGCTTCAGGAAGCCAACTTGGCCGTCCCGCTTCAGGAAGCCAACTTGGCCGTCCCGCTTCAGGAAGCCAACTTGGCCGTCCCGCTTCAGGAAGGCAACTTGGCCGTCCCGCTTCAGGAAGCCAACTTGGCCGTCCCGCTTCAGGAAGTCAACTTGACCGTCCCGCTTCAGGAAGCCAACTTGGCCGTCCCGCTTCAGGAAGCCAACTTGGCCGTCCCGCTTCAGGAAGCCAACTTCACCGTCCCGCTTCAGGAAGTCAACTTGGCCGTCCCGCTTCAGGAAGCCAACTTGGCCGTCCCGCTTCAGGAAGCCAACTTGGCCGTCCCGCTTCAGGAAACCAACTTGGCCGTCCCGCTTCAGGAAGCCAACTTCGCCGTCCCGCTTCAGGAAGCCAACTTGGCCGTCTCGCTTCAGGAAGCCAACTTCGCCGTCCCGCTTCAGGAAGCCAACTTGGCCGTCCCGCTTCAGGAAGCCAACTTGGCCGTCCCGCTTCAGGAAGCCAACTTGGCCGTCCCGCTTCAGGAAGCCAACTTGGCCGTCCCGCTTCAGGAAGCCAACTTGGCCGTCCCGCTTCAGGAAGCCAACTTCGCCGTCCCGCTTCAGGAAGCCAACTTGGCCGTCCCGCTTCAGGAAGTCAACTTGGCCGTCCCGCTTCAGGAAGCCAACTAGCCCGTCCCGCTTCAGGAAGCCAACTTCACCGTCCCGCTTCAGGAAGTCAACTTCACCGTCCCGCTTCAGGAAGTCAACTTGGCCGTCCCGCTTCAGGAAGCCAACTTGGCCGTCCCGCTTCAGGAAGCCAACTTGGCCGTCCCGCTTCAGGAAACCAACTTGGCCGTCCCGCTTCAGGAAGCCAACTTCGCCGTCCCGCTTCAGGAAGCCAACTTGGCCGTCTCGCTTCAGGAAGCCAACTTCGCCGTCCCGCTTCAGGAAACCAACTTGGCCGTCCCGCTTCAGGAAGCCAACTTGGCCGTCCCGCTTCAGGAAACCAACTTGGCCGTCCCGCTTCAGGAAGCCAACTTGGCCGTCCCGCTTCAGGAAGCCAACTTGGCCGTCCCGCTTCAGGAAGTCAACTTGGCCGTCCCGCTTCAGGAAGCCAACTTGGCCGTCCCGCTTCAGGAAGCCAACTTGGCCGTCCCGCTTCAGGAAGCCAACTTGGCCGTCCCGCTTCAGGAAGCCAACTTGGCCACGGCATCTCCCTAAACCCGATTGTCTCCGCCAGGAGGACATGCGTGAACGTGTGGTCCTTAGCTTCTCTGGCTGTGTCCTGTTCTTCTGTGACACAGCTGGACAGAGATGCCCGCTAGGAGGGCACACTTGTATGAGTGGTCCTTAGCTTCTCTGGCTGTGTCCTGTTCTTCTGTGACACAGCTGGACAGAGATGCCCGCTAGGAGGGCACACTTGTATGAGTGGTCCCTCGCTTCTCTGGCTGTGTCCTGTTCTTCTGTGATACAGCTGGACAGACATGCCCGCTGGGAGGACACACTTGTATGTGTGGGTCTTAGCTTCTCTGTCTATGTCACGTTCCTCTGTGACACAGCTGGACAGAGATGCTCGCTAGGAGGACACACTTGTATGAGTGGTTCCTCGCTTCTCTGGCTGTGTCCTGTTCTTCTATGATACAGTTGGACGGAGATGATAGATGTCTTTTCCGTGACTATGCTGAGAGCGAAACATACTTTATCTTTAGTTCCGATGTTCTCTGGCACAAAATGAAAATATGCAGCAAAATACTTACAAAATAACAGACATAATGAGATATATGTATCGCACTTGCTCAATGGAAACAATGTAAAAATGACGCGCGAGGTTGCAATGTTGGTATATTATGCTTTGAAGTATCGCCCCCACACACCCTACCCCTCCAAAAAAAAGAGGGGGGGGGGGGGGGGGGGCTGACAGATTCCTTCATAATACCTCCTATGATTATTTTCCAAGAGAATAATTGAACTTGCTACTTGATTTCGGCTGGTGTGCTTTAATTTTGTATTACTGTATTAACTTTACATGTTTTACTGTGAGGATCCCCTTTGTAGTTTTCATTTATCATTCTAAACACGTGTTTCGATCACTATAAATTAGAAATGTTCTATCAGTATATATGTATACATGTGTGCATTGTCATAATCATTATGAGTTGTCGGTTCTGTTGACAGTAGTCATTACGCCAGTTTCACAGGAAGGTGTACGGCAGTGTCAAATCAAACAGCTGCTCTGTAATAACTCTGTAAGGGAAGTGTGCTGTGCCAGCCATTCTAATATAGCTGGAGAGAGAGAGAGAGAGAGAGAGAGAGAGAGAGAGAGAGAGAGAGAGAGAGAGAGAGAGAGAGAGAGAGAGAGAGAGAGAGAGAGAGAGACGTATCTAGTGCTACAGCTGAACGGAAATGTCTGGATGTCTTACGATCCAGCAACCTAGACGCCTGAAATTACATTCAGTTCAATAGTTGATTTTCTTACAATTCATCATATTATGTAGCTGAATTGGAGGGACGTAGTAAATCTTCAGTGTTTATCGACTGCTACATGCGTTAATGTTTCTGTGTCTGGGTTTTAATTCCTAAAGAAACCCACAAACACACACACAAACAAACACACACACACACACACACACACACACAAACACACACACACACACACACAAACACATACACACGCGCGCGCGCACACACATACACACACATTATTCCTATAGACACATGCGCGCGCGACACACCACACCACACACACACACACACACACACACACACACACACACACACACACACACACACACACAGTTGACACGGACACAGACAGCACAAAACAGAAGACAGCACGAGAGAGAAGACAGCACGAGACAGAAGACAGCACGAGACAGAAGACAGCACGAGAGAGAAGACAGCACGAGACAGAAGACAGCAGGAGAGAGAAGACAGCACGAGACAGAAGACAGCACGAGATAGAAGACAGCACGAGACAGAAGACAGCACGAGACAAAAGACAGCACGAGACAGAAGACAGCACGAGATAGAAGACAGCACGAGACAGAAGACAGCACGAGGCAGAAGACAGCACGAGACAGAAGACAGCACGAGAGAGAAGACAGCACGAGGCAGAAGACAGCACGAGGCAGAAGAAAGCACGAGAGAGAAGACAGCACGAGACAGAAGACAGCACGAGACAGAAGACAGCACGAGGCAGAAGACAGCACGAGGCAGAAGACAGCACGAGAGAGAAGACAGCACGAGACAGAAGACAGCACGAGGCAGAAGACAGCACGAGGCAGAAGACAGCACGAGGCAGAAGACAGCACGAGAGAGAAGACAGCACGAGACAGAAGACAGCACGAGAGAGAAGACAGCACGAGGCAGAAGACAGCACGAGAGAGAAGACAGCACGAGACAGAAGACAGCACGAGACAGAAGACAGCACGAGAGAGAAGACAGCACGAGACAGAAGACAGCACGAGACAGAAGACAGCACGAGACAGAAGACAGCACGAGACAGAAGACAGCACGAGACAGAAGACAGCACGAGACAGAAGACAGCACGAGACAGAAGACAGCACGAGACAGAAGACAGCACGAGACAGAAGACAGCACGAGACAGAAGACAGCACGAGACAGAAGACAGCACGAGAGAGAAGACAGCACGAGAGCAGAAGACAGCACGAGAGAGAAGACAGCACGAGACAGAAGACAGCACGAGACAGAAGACAGCACGAGAGAGAAGACAGCACGAGACAGAAGACAGCACGAGAGAGAAGACAGCACGAGACAGAAGACAGCACGAGAGAGAAGACAGCACGAGACAGAAGACAGCAGGACAGAGAAGACAGCACGAGACAGAAGACAGCACGAGACAGAAGACAGCACGAGAGAGAAGACAGCACGAGACAGAAGACAGCACGAGACAGAAGACAGCACGAGACAGAAGACAGCAGGAGAGAGAAGACAGCACGAGACAGAAGACAGCACGAGGCAGAAGACAGCACGAGACAGAAGACAGCACGAGGCAGAAGACAGCACGAGACAGAAGACAGCACGAGGCAGAAGACAGCACGAGACAGAAGACAGCACGAGACAGAAGACAGCACGAGACAGAAGACAGCACGAGACAGAAGACAGCACGAGACAGAAGACAGCACGAGACAGAAGACAGCACGAGACAGAAGACAGCAGGACAGAGAAGACAGCACGAGACAGAAGACAGCACGAGGCAGAAGACAGCACGAGACAGAAGACAGCACGAGGCAAAAGACAGCAGGAGAGAGAAGACAGCACGAGACAGAAGACAGCACTAGACAGAAGACAGCACGAGACAGAAGACAGCACGAGACAAAAGACAGCAGGACAGAGAAGACAGCACGAGACAGAAGACAGCACGAGGCAGAAGACAGCACGAGACAGAAGACAGCACGAGACAGAAGACAGCACTAGACAGAAGACAGCACGAGACAGAAGACAGCACGAGACAGAAGACAGCAGGACAGAGAAGACAGCACGAGACAGAAGACAGCACGAGGCAGAAGACAGCACGAGACAGAAGACAGCACGAGACAGAAGACAGCACTAGACAGAAGACAGCACGAGACAGAAGACAGCACGAGACAGAAGACAGCAGGACAGAGAAGACAGCACGAGACAGAAGACAGCACGAGGCAGAAGACAGCACGAGACAGAAGACAGCACGAGACAGAAGAAAGCAGGAGAGAGAAGACAGCACGAGACAGAAGACAGCACTAGACAGAAGACAGCACGAGACAGAAGACAGCACGAGACAGAAGACAGCACGAGGCAGAAGACAGCACGAGAGAGAAGACAGCAGGAGAGAGAAGACAGCACGAGACAGAAGACAGCACGAGACAGAAGACAGCACGAGGCAGAAGACAGCACGAGACAGAAGACAGCACGAGTCAGAAGACAGCAGGAGACAGAAGACAGCACGAGACAGAAGACAGCACGAGGCAGAAGACAGCACGAGAGAGAAGACAGCACGAGACAGAAGACAGCACGAGACAGAAGACAGCACGAGACAGAAGACAGCACGAGACAGAAGACAGCACGAGACAGAAGACAGCACGAGACAGAAGACAGCACGAGGCAGAAGACAGCACGAGAGAGAAGACAGCAGGAGAGAGAAGACAGCACGAGACAGAAGACAGCACGAGACAGAAGACAGCACGAGTCAGAAGACAGCACGAGACAGAAGACAGCACGAGACAGAAGACAGCACGAGACAGAAGACAGCACGAGACAGAAGACAGCACGAGACAGAAGACAGCACGAGACAGAAGACAGCACGAGAGAGAAGACAGCACGAGAGAGAAGACAGCACGAGGCAGAAGACAGCACGAGGCAGAAGACAGCACGAGAGAGAAGACAGCACGAGAGAGAAGACAGCACGAGACAGAAGACAGCACTAGACAGAAGACAGCACGAGACAGAAGACAGCACGAGAGAGAAGACAGCACTAGACAGAAGACAGCACTAGACAGAAGACAGCACGAGACAGAAGACAGCACGAGAGACAAGACAGCACGAGACAGAAGACAGCACGAGGCAGAAGACAGCACTAGACAGAAGACAGCACTAGACAGAAGACAGCACGAGACAGAAGACAGCACGAGAGAGAAGACAGCACGAGAGAGAAGACAGCACTAGACAGAAGACAGCACGAGACAGAAGACAGCACTAGACAGAAGACAGCAGGAGACAGAAGACAGCACTAGACAGAAGACAGCACTAGACAGAAGACAGCACGAGAGAGAAGACAGCACGAGGCAGAAGACAGCACTAGACAGAAGACAGCACGAGGCAGAAGACAGCACGAGACAGAAGACAGCACGAGAGAGAAGACAGCACGAGAGAGAAGACAGCACGAGAGAGAAGACAGCACTAGACAGAAGACAGCACTAGACAGAAGACAGCACAAGGCAGAAGACAGCACGAGGCAGAAGACAGCACGAGGCAGAAGACAGCACGAGGCAGAAGACAGCACTAGACAGAAGACAGCACGAGACAGAAGACAGCACTAGACAGAAGACAGCACGAGAGAGAAGACAGCACTAGACAGAAGACAGCACTAGACAGAAGACAGCACGAGGCAGAAGACAGCACGAGAGAGAAGACAGCACGAGACAGAAGACAGCACGAGACAGAAGACAGCACGAGACAGAAGACAGCACGAGACAGAAGACAGCACGAGGCAGAAGACAGCACGAGACAGAAGACAGCACGAGACAGAAGACAGCACGAGACAGAAGACAGCACGAGACAGAAGACAGCACGAGACAGAAGACAGCACGAGGCAGAAGACAGCACGAGACAGAAGACAGCACGAGAGAGAAGACAGCACGAGACAGAAGACAGCACGAGACAGAAGACAGCACGAGGCAGAAGACAGCACGAGGCAGAAGACAGCACGAGAGAGAAGACAGCACGAGAGAGAAGACAGCACGAGACAGAAGACAGCACGAGACAGAAGACAGCACGAGACAGAAGACAGCAGGAGAGAGAAGACAGCACGAGACAGAAGACAGCACGAGGCAGAAGACAGCACGAGACAGAAGACAGCACGAGGCAGAAGACAGCACGAGACAGAAGACAGCACGAGGCAGAAGACAGCACGAGACAGAAGACAGCACGAGACAGAACACAGCACGAGACAGAACACAGCACGAGACAGAAGACAGCACGAGACAGAAGACAGCACGAGAGAGAAGACAGCACGAGACAGAAGACAGCAGGACAGAGAAGACAGCACGAGACAGAAGACAGCACGAGGCAGAAGACAGCACGAGACAGAAGACAGCAGGAGAGAGAAGACAGCACGAGACAGAAGACAGCACTAGACAGAAGACAGCACGAGACAGAAGACAGCACGAGACAAAAGACAGCAGGACAGAGAAGACAGCACGAGACAGAAGACAGCACGAGGCAGAAGACAGCACGAGACAGAAGACAGCACGAGACAGAAGACAGCACTAGACAGAAGACAGCACGAGACAGAAGACAGCACGAGACAGAAGACAGCAGGACAGAGAAGACAGCACGAGACAGAAGACAGCACGAGGCAGAAGACAGCACGAGACAGAAGACAGCACGAGACAGAAGACAGCACTAGACAGAAGACAGCACGAGACAGAAGACAGCACGAGACAGAAGACAGCAGGACAGAGAAGACAGCACGAGACAGAAGACAGCACGAGGCAGAAGACAGCACGAGACAGAAGACAGCACGAGACAGAAGAAAGCAGGAGAGAGAAGACAGCACGAGACAGAAGACAGCACTAGACAGAAGACAGCACGAGACAGAAGACAGCACGAGACAGAAGACAGCACGAGACAGAAGACAGCACGAGAGAGAAGACAGCAGGAGAGAGAAGACAGCACGAGACAGAAGACAGCACGAGACAGAAGACAGCACGAGGCAGAAGACAGCACGAGACAGAAGACAGCACGAGTCAGAAGACAGCAGGAGACAGAAGACAGCACGAGACAGAAGACAGCACGAGGCAGAAGACAGCACGAGAGAGAAGACAGCACGAGACAGAAGACAGCACGAGACAGAAGACAGCACGAGAGAGAAGACAGCACGAGACAGAAGACAGCACGAGACAGAAGACAGCACGAGACAGAAGACAGCACGAGACAGAAGACAGCACGAGGCAGAAGACAGCACGAGAGAGAAGACAGCAGGAGAGAGAAGACAGCACGAGACAGAAGACAGCACGAGACAGAAGACAGCACGAGTCAGAAGACAGCACGAGACAGAAGACAGCACGAGACAGAAGACAGCACGAGACAGAAGACAGCACGAGACAGAAGACAGCACGAGACAGAAGACAGCACGAGACAGAAGACAGCACGAGAGAGAAGACAGCACGAGAGAGAAGACAGCACGAGGCAGAAGACAGCACGAGGCAGAAGACAGCACGAGAGAGAAGACAGCACGAGAGAGAAGACAGCACGAGACAGAAGACAGCACTAGACAGAAGACAGCACGAGACAGAAGACAGCACGAGACAGAAGACAGCACGAGACAGAAGACAGCACTAGACAGAAGACAGCACTAGACAGAAGACAGCACGAGACAGAAGACAGCACGAGAGACAAGACAGCACGAGACAGAAGACAACACGAGGCAGAAGACAGCACTAGACAGAAGACAGCACTAGACAGAAGACAGCACGAGACAGAAGACAGCACGAGAGAGAAGACAGCACGAGAGAGAAGACAGCACTAGACAGAAGACAGCACGAGACAGAAGACAGCACTAGACAGAAGACAGCAGGAGACAGAAGACAGCACTAGACAGAAGACAGCACTAGACAGAAGACAGCACGAGAGAGAAGACAGCACGAGGCAGAAGACAGCACTAGACAGAACACAGCACGAGGCAGAAGACAGCACGAGACAGAAGACAGCACGAGAGAGAAGACAGCACGATGGAGAAGACAGCACGAGAGAGAAGACAGCACTAGACAGAAGACAGCACTAGACAGAAGACAGCACGAGGCAGAAGACAGCACGAGGCAGAAGACAGCACGAGGCAGAAGACAGCACGAGGCAGAAGACAGCACTAGACAGAAGACAGCACGAGACAGAAGACAGCACTAGACAGAAGACAGCACGAGACAGAAGACAGCACTAGACAGAAGACAGCACGAGAGAGAAGACAGCACTAGACAGAAGACAGCACTAGACAGAAGACAGCACGAGGCAGAAGACAGCACGAGAGAGAAGACAGCACGAGACAGAAGACAGCACGAGACAGAAGACAGCACGAGACAGAAGACAGCACGAGACAGAAGACAGCACGAGGCAGAAGACAGCACGAGACAGAAGACAGCAAGAGACAGAAGACAGCACGAGACAGAAGACAGCACGAGACAGAAGACAGCACGAGACAGAAGACAGCACGAGGCAGAAGACAGCACGAGGCAGAAGACAGCACGAGACAGAAGACAGCACGAGACAGAAGACAGCACGAGACAGAAGACAGCACGAGGCAGAAGACAGCACGAGAGAGAAGACAGCACGAGAGAGAAGACAGCACGAGACAGAAGACAGCACGAGACAGAAGACAGCACGAGACAGAAGACAGCACGAGACAGAAGACAGCACGAGACAGAAGACAGCACGAGACAGAAGACAGCACGAGACAGAAGACAGCACGAGACAGAAGACAGCACGAGACAGAAGACAGCACGAGACAGAAGACAGCACGAGACAGAAGACAGCACGAGACAGAAGACAGCACGAGACAGAAGACAGCACGAGACAGAAGACAGCACGAGACAGAAGACAGCACGAGACAGAAGACAGCACGAGACAGAAGACAGCACGAGACAGAAGACAGCACGAGACAGAAGACAGCACGAGACAGAAGACAGCACGAGACAGAAGACAGCACGAGACAGAAGACAGCACGAGACAGAAGACAGCACGAGACAGAAGACAGCACGAGACAGAAGACAGCACGAGACAGAAGACAGCACGAGACAGAAGACAGCACGAGACAGAAGACAGCACGAGACAGAAGACAGCACGAGACAGAAGACAGCACGAGAGCAGAAGACAGCACGAGACAGAAGACAGCACGAGACAGAAGACAGCACGAGACAGAAGACAGCACGAGACAGAAGACAGCACGAGACAGAAGACAGCACGAGACAGAAGACAGCACGAGACAGAAGACAGCACGAGACAGAAGACAGCACGAGACAGAAGACAGCACGAGACAGAAGACAGCACGAGACAGAAGACAGCACGAGACAGAAGACAGCACGAGACAGAAGACAGCACGAGACAGAAGACAGCACGAGACAGAAGACAGCACGAGACAGAAGACAGCACGAGACAGAAGACAGCACGAGACAGAAGACAGCACGAGACAGAAGACAGCACGAGACAGAAGACAGCACGAGAGAGAAGACAGCACGAGACAGAAGACAGCACGAGACAGAAGACAGCACGAGACAGAAGACAGCACGAGACAGAAGACAGCACGAGACAGAAGACAGCACGAGACAGAAGACAGCACGAGACAGAAGACAGCACGAGACAGAAGACAGCACGAGACAGAAGACAGCACGAGACAGAAGACAGCACGAGACAGAAGACAGCACGAGACAGAAGACAGCACGAGACAGAAGACAGCACGAGACAGAAGACAGCACGAGACAGAAGACAGCACGAGACAGAAGACAGCACGAGACAGAAGACAGCACGAGACAGAAGACAGCACGAGACAGAAGACAGCACGAGACAGAAGACAGCACGAGACAGAAGACAGCACGAGACAGAAGACAGCACGAGACAGAAGACAGCACGAGACAGAAGACAGCACGAGACAGAAGACAGCACGAGACAGAAGACAGCACGAGACAGAAGACAGCACGAGACAGAAGACAGCACGAGACAGAAGACAGCACGAGACAGAAGACAGCACGAGACAGAAGACAGCACGAGACAGAAGACAGCACGAGACAGAAGACAGCACGAGACAGAAGACAGCACGAGACAGAAGACAGCACGAGACAGAAGACAGCACGAGACAGAAGACAGCACGAGACAGAAGACAGCACGAGACAGAAGACAGCACGAGACAGAAGACAGCACGAGACAGAAGACAGCACGAGACAGAAGACAGCACGAGACAGAAGACAGCACGAGACAGAAGACAGCACGAGACAGAAGACAGCACGAGACAGAAGACAGCACGAGACAGAAGACAGCACGAGACAGAAGACAGCACGAGACAGAAGACAGCACGAGACAGAAGACAGCACGAGACAGAAGACAGCACGAGACAGAAGACAGCACGAGACAGAAGACAGCACGAGAGCAGAAGACAGCACGAGACAGAAGACAGCACGAGACAGAAGACAGCACGAGACAGAAGACAGCACGAGACAGAAGACAGCACGAGACAGAAGACAGCACGAGACAGAAGACAGCACGAGACAGAAGACAGCACGAGACAGAAGACAGCACGAGACAGAAGACAGCACGAGACAGAAGACAGCACGAGACAGAAGACAGCACGAGACAGAAGACAGCACGAGACAGAAGACAGCACGAGACAGAAGACAGCACGAGAGAGAAGACAGCACGAGACAGAAGACAGCACGAGAGAGAAGACAGCACGAGACAGAAGACAGCACGAGACAGAAGACAGCACGAGACAGAAGACAGCACGAGACAGAAGACAGCACGAGACAGAAGACAGCACGAGACAGAAGACAGCACGAGACAGAAGACAGCACGAGACAGAAGACAGCACGAGACAGAAGACAGCACGAGACAGAAGACAGCACGAGACAGAAGACAGCACGAGACAGAAGACAGCACGAGGCAGAAGACAGCACGAGACAGAAGACAGCACGAGACAGAAGACAGCACGAGACAGAAGACAGCACGAGACAGAAGACAGCACGAGGCAGAAGACAGCACGAGACAGAAGACAGCACGAGACAGAAGACAGCACGAGACAGAAGACAGCACGAGACAGAAGACAGCACGAGACAGAAGACAGCACGAGACAGAAGACAGCACGAGACAGAAGACAGCACGAGACAGAAGACAGCACGAGACAGAAGACAGCACGAGACAGAAGACAGCACGAGACAGAAGACAGCACGAGACAGAAGACAGCACGAGACAGAAGACAGCACGAGACAGAAGACAGCACGAGACAGAAGACAGCACGAGACAGAAGACAGCACGAGACAGAAGACAGCACGAGACAGAAGACAGCACGAGACAGAAGACAGCACGAGGCAGAAGACAGCACGAGACAGAAGACAGCACGAGACAGAAGACAGCACGAGACAGAAGACAGCACGAGACAGAAGACAGCACGAGACAGAAGACAGCACGAGAGAGAAGACAGCACGAGAGAGAAGACAGCACGAGAGAGAAGACAGCACGAGACAGAAGACAGCACGAGACAGAAGACAGCACGAGACAGAAGACAGCACGAGACAGAAGACAGCACGAGGCAGAAGACAGCACGAGACAGAAGACAGCACGAGAGAGAAGACAGCACGAGAGAGAAGACAGCACGAGAGAGAAGACAGCACGAGACAGAAGACAGCAGGAGGCAGACGAAAGCACGAGAGAGAAGACAGCACGAGAGAGAAGACAGCACGAGACAGAAGACAGCACGAGACAGAAGACAGCACGAGGCAGAAGACAGCACGAGAGAGAAGACAGCACGAGAGAGAAGACAGCACGAGGCAGAAGACAGCACGAGGCAGAAGACAGCACGAGAGAGAAGACAGCACGAGGCAGAAGACAGCACGAGGCAGAAGACAGCACGAGAGAGAAGACAG
>JAWQFJ010034628.1:12500-20000 GCA_034096865.1 Theodoxus fluviatilis | reverse complement strand
GTGGTTGCTGTAACATAGCAAACTAGAGAGCACTTTGGGAGTGCAACCCTCTGCCAAGAAACCACAATTTCTCGTCCATGGCCTGTGTAATTATTTAATTCAAGCAGTACTTTCTGCTAGCCAGGCATGACACTGTGAAGTTTAGTTCATTTTAGTGGCTGCTGGAGTTTGACATCATCAGCTTCGTGATGACAGCGATAAAATGTCTTTTTGTGCTTGCAATTCCAAAATGACATTCCAGATAACCTCCAAACTTTAATGCATAGTTCCTTGTGTTTAAACGTGACCTCGCACCAAATTTCATCAGGATCTGTATCAAACTGTTTGAGTTATTTTGCCCAATAACTAACGAACCAAGGGAAAAACATAACGAACGTCCTTGTCGGAGGCAAGAAAAAGAAGGGTTGGTAGGTAGGCCTGACTTTTTGTTGTCAATGCTTTGAGGCCAGATTTAGACTGTGCATATTTGCGTATGTGTATAATGTGTTTTTTCACTCTTAAGGTCCTGTAAGCCATTCACATGTGACATTCCCCAGTCCTGTAAGGATTATGCAATTTGTAGGAAAAAATCAGTCAAGTAACATCCATGTGGGGTCGGTGGCTATGGGTGGTACAGGATTGAGCAGGGTGGGCAGTAATGAGTGGTGCACGATCTTAGAGTTAAGAAATGTCATGTACACAGTAGATTTATCTGAATATAATTATAAATCAAAAGTTCTGTTTTGCTGAAAATGCTTGTTAAAATTTAAATGATGCTCATAGAGAAAATGGGACAACATGCTGTTTGTTGTTTACCTTTGATTATTTTTTTCTTTTTGTTTTTTCCCCACAATCAAAACAAAGGTTTAGGGCCAGCAGGTAAAAATAAGTTTGGTTGGGTTACTATTACTGCTACTTTTTTTTACCTTACATGGTACATGCTGCTCTGAAGCTCTTGCTATTACTATTAGTTGGCACAGTGTGTACAGTACATGTGGAAATTGTCAGTGCAGAAGAAATGAAGCTGCCAGATCCAGGTAACACCTGGCTATAATCAGTGTGGAGGATAATATGACTGAAGCTAGGGCTCAGTTCTGGTCAATCATGGTAGTGTGGGCAGTTATTATTTAAAGGTAGTGCTTGGTTTCAAGTTATCTGCTCTCCGTTGGTGAGAGTCACATTGTTGTCTGTGAAAATGAAAACCATCTAATGCCTCACTGAGTTTTAAAAAAAGATTCAATTTTTCTACTTTATTCTTTTGTGAAGAGGGTTACATGCTGAATGTAATTATTCAGTTTCCAATTTCCTGCTAACTGGTAATAGAACATGCTCTGTCTCTGTCTTTCTCTGTCTCTGTCTGTCTCTCTCTGACTGTCTCTCTCTCTCTCTCTCTCTCTCTCTCTCTGTCTCTCTCTGTCTCTCTGTCTCTCTCTCTGTCTCTCTGTCTCTCTCTGTCTCTCTCTCTCTCTCTCTGTCTCTCTCTGTCTCTCTGTCTCTCTCCCTCTGTCTCTCTGTCTCTGTCTCTCTGTCTCTCTCTCTGTCTGTCTCTGTCTGTCTCTCTCTCTCTCTCTCTCTCTCTCTCTCTCTCTCTCTCTCTCTCTCCTTCCTCTCTCTCTTTCTCTCTCTCTCTTCTCTCCCCCCTCCCCCCCCCTCCTCCTCTCCCTCTCTCTCTCCCCTCTCCCTCTCTCCCCCCCCCCCTCTCTCTCTCTCTCCCTCTCCCTCTCTCTCTCTCTCTCTCTCTCTCTCTCTCTCTCTCTCTCTCTCTCTCTCTCTCTCTCTCTCTCTCTCTCTCTCTCTTCAAACAGAGGAAGACAACCTCTCAATCAAAGGTTAAATCAACGAAACAACTTCAAGAGTGGGAAAAAGTAGGTGTGATATTACATAAGCTAAACTGTGAAATTAGATAAGGCCAAAATAAAAAATAGTAGTGGTTATGGTAACCCAACTGACTCCAATTTTTCTGCCAACCCTGAAATTTTTTCCCGACTGTGCAAAAAAGAGAAAGCCCACAAAAAAACTGGAAAGTGACAGCTTGATCTGTTTTGTTTTGCTTTTGTTTGAAATATTTCATCAGTACTGTACACATTCCGTTTGCAAACTCTCTTGTGAGGAAACCAGTGAAACTGAAAACGTCTGTGCATCAGGAAGACAGCAGTGTTGTTTTGTCACACTCGGTCACACCTTGCACATTGTTACAAGGAACTCCTATGAATGGGAATGGGGAAATAGGCTGATGGCAGTGTAGCATCTTTGCTCATTCCTTTGTTCTTTAATCTGCTCTTATCAATGGGTGAGGTTTGCAACATGTGCAATGTTGACCTTTCACCCCACAGGACAGGGTTCCCCACCATGATGGGGAGGCGGGGCCAGGGCTGCACCAGGACAATGTGGTGGCCAACCCCCTGGCAGGGGGGGGCCAGGAGGGAGATGAAGGGGCAGGAGGCCCCCATGTCGCCCTTGGTCCTGAGGCTGTCTTCAAGAAAGGAATTTTGGGAAACTTTGAGTCCCGAAATGAGGAAACGAGGCATGGGCCAGGTAAGTGTACATGAAGTCGCTTTGCTTCGTCATTTGCCATTAGGAATATGTGACCAGCCACGACTAAACCAGTGCTAAGTCGCGCGGCCCTCTCTTGCACTAAGTCTGAGAAAAGGCAGGGAGGGTCAATCTGGGTGATTTTCACTTTTTGATAAAAATAGATTCTACATGGTTCAAACTATCATGCCAGTAAAGGAAACATGTTGAAGAATTATATTTTGATGGTAAAATGAAGACTTTTGTGTTATGTATTGTTTCAAAAGCTCCCTGTAATTAGCGTTAATTGCCTCATTTTAGCCGCAATAAACTCACTTTAACCCTTGCAGAACCCCTTCATGTTATATACCGTTAGAAAGGCCGCTCTCTCGGCGTTCCCACTCTGTGGATGTCAAAGAAAAATACGGTCAGCTATTTTTGGAAATGGAGTTTGAAATACCATTGCTAAGGTGTTTAATGTCTGAAGAGGGTAAATATTCTGAGACCGTTTTTTCAAAATAACCGCTGCTTCAGTACCCAACTTGAAATGCCTGTAACTCCTATTCTAATTAACTCACACTGTTCATTCTTATATCAAAACAAACAGAAATGAATGCAGAATTCAAAAATATTAAAACCCTATTTTGTCCAAAAATCGACTTAGCACTGGTTTTGTCGTGGCTGGTCTCATATATGCATAATGAGTGCTTTTGCTGCACTCATTTGCTGTTATGAATATGCAATATGAGTGCTTAATGCTCAGCGGTCATTTTCAACAATCCCCAACCCAAATGTTTAATGTGTGTATGGTAAAAATTCATACTCCATCAATACATTGACCCGCTCTCTTTGTCTTGAACTTGCCACCACTGTGGAGCATGGGAATCTGGAGGCAGAATATACGAGAGTAATTTCTGTTGTATGAAGTAAACATGGGAAGCTAACAAAGCATCCAAAAAGACAAAAGAGATTTTGCTCCAGCGCCCACTGAGTCAGGATGATTGCAGGTAAATGCACACATAAATGTCCAGATGGGTATCTTCACATGGAAAAGCCAACCAGAAAAAGTCCAATTTGAGTCTTGAAGGCAAATATGGTAAGAAGTGGTTAATCTCCTTGTGAATCTTTGGCAAAAGGGCTCATGTGTGTGTGTGTGTGTGTGTGTGTGTGTGTGTGTGTGTGTGTGTGTGTGTGTGTGTGTGTGTGTGTGTGTGTTTTAAAACTGATATTGTAATGTATGCAGAAAATAAAAGTATTATGATTAAAACCTTTTTATATTTCATTTGTTGCTCAGAAAGTGCTGTAATGATGTGAAGTGCAATTTAATAAAACAATTATTTTGTGTTTATAGTAAAGAAATTATTAGACTCATTGCAGACTCTGTGAAAGAAGATGGAATGTAAAATTGAAGAATTTGAAATCAGACATGCTTGAAATTTGAATTAAAAGCATATTGAAATGACATGCAGTATTGAAAATGCTCTCTTTAAACTAGTGGCAAAAATGTCACTGCTACCCATTGAGATTTTATCATCTGTTTGTGTTACAGTCACAAATGGTAAGAGTTTTACATTGTAATTGTCCTTTTTTGTATACCGAGAGGTGGAGATTGAGCTGACATGTTAAGTGTCTGGTGAATGAAAGTTCTAATTTTTAATGTTGTGATTGCTATGTTCAGCAAATGTGCAAAGGTGAATTTGTATATGCATTGGACAGTTCCATTATCATGTTTTGTTTTCCATTCTGCATGCATGCACTTTGCCTGCCTCTCGCCAGGGGAGTACGGGAACCCAGTCTTTGCCACCATGGAGGAGCGTAAAGATGCTGATCGCACAGTGAGAGAGTACGGCTTCAACATCATCATCAGTGACAAGATCTCCATGGACCGAGCAGTCAAGGACACTCGCATGGATGAGTGAGTGCTTCTGCCCCGACTGGCATGCATCCCTGTCACTCATTGTCTTCTTTGTTATGAACAGCATCTGCATTATGCAACAGAGACCTATGTGATTCAACCAGATGGAGATCCATAGGGAATCTCTTAGGCATTTTTATCCAACCATATACTGATATAGATGCAGATAGGTTAGCCTTGAGAGTTGTCATGAACTCACCACAAGATGTGCTTACCTGCATATGCTTTCCCGCCCAGCAGTGTACACTTGCCCAGCAGTGTACACTTGCCCAGCAGTGTACACTTGCCCAGCAGTGTACACTTGCCCAGCAGTGTACACTTGCCCAGCAGAGTACACTTGCCCAGCAGTGTACACTTGCCCAGCAGTGTACACTTGCCCAGCAGTGTACACTTGAAAAGAAACTGAAGCTGGTCCTGTAGGAGATGAGTGTGAAAACATTCACCCGCTGACATCAACAGATTCAACGTCAATAAGGATTCAGTTATTGTGACCCCCTGATGTTCTGTCGATATCATGAGCAGGAAATGGGGGATCATGATCCATACATGATGTGCTTGTTAGACTGGCTGCAAAAATTAAGCATGATTGTTCTCCAAACTGAATGGTACTACTTTTAAAATGCCTTATCCTTCTTGTTGACTGGCTAAGTCAAATGTTTCTCTTAAAGATGCACACCCAGAGAAATGTTCATGCACCATGTTCAACAAGTAGAGAGAACACATTGGATGGCTGCGCAGCAGTCTCTGACATCTGACACTGGGTCACAACAGGTAGAGAGAACACATTGGATGGCTGCGCAGCAGTCTCTGACATTTGACACTGGGTCACAACAGGTAGAGAGAACACATTGGATGGCTGCGCAGCAGTCTCTGACATTTGACACTGGGTCACAACAGGTAGAGAGAACACATTGGATGGCTGCGCAGCAGTCTCTGACATTTGACACTGGGTCACAACAGGTAGAGAGAACACATTGGATGGCTGCGCAGCAGTCTCTGACATTTGACACTGGGTCACAACAGGTAGAGAGAACACATTGGATGGCTGTGCAGCAGTCTCTGACATTTGACACTGGGTCACAACAGGTAGAGAGAACACATTGGATGGCTGCGCAGCAGTCTCTGACATTTGACACTGGGTCACGGTGATTTGTTTGACAGCGTGATGCTTGTGAGGCATTTCAAGGAGAGGCTCTTGCCGAACCTCCCAAGGCACACTAGTACAACTGAGATTTGCACTGCAAGGCCAAGGGTCTGAAGATGTCGTGCAAGTGGTTGGTACTTGTGCCTCTCTCCTTTAGGACAGTTAAATCAACTAGGGCAAACCTTTAGTCTTAATAGATTATTGAACCATTCTTGGAGTGGTACTAGAGTAGCTAGAGTGTCTCTTTGTCTACCCAATAGACGGTTCTGAAGTTTTCTGTGGTTTTCAGTTCTTTGTTTGCTGTCTTTGTGGAGGGCTGTGGTGGAGATACAATGCAAGGAAATCCATATTTCACAGCTGGCTTCTCCCCTGAGCACTTGATGCTGATGGAAACCTGTGACTGTGAGACAGATGTTGAGACCATAATAACTATTTCCAATAAACTGACTGACGTGGTCACTTGTGCATTCATATGAAACGTGATGCCATTGATAAGGACTATTGAACCACCAAGCTCAGATGACTTCATTCAATGCTTGACTTTTCATGAAGATTCACAGGTGCAGGCCACTGTAGAGAAGGAACGAATGAATACTCGGTTGTCAGGCCACCATCATCTCACATTTCCCTGTACCATACAACAATTGTGCAGCATTTCATTACTTTGCAGTGCACTATGTTAAATTGCACTATACTCCAGTATACTACATTCAGATAACTATATATTTCAATACGCAACTTAATATTACATCAACTCTCTCTCTGTCTCTCTCTCTGTCTCTCTGTCTCTCTGTCTCTGTCTCTCTCTCTCTCTCTCTCTCTCTCTCTCTCTCTCTCTCTCTCTCTCTCTCTCTCTCTCTCTCTCTCTCTCTCTCTCCCCAGGGCTCAGTTGAGTCGCCGATAATTTTCTGTCTATATATAAAACATACGTGGCAGATTACATACGGGACAATGGGCGCCATATGGTGCAGTTGCTACCGGGAATGAAAGAAGTTTTCCCTTATATTTGCCGATGACATTGTGCTTCTGTCCACTACCCCTGTGGGTCTTCAACGCCAACTGGACAGTCTGAGTACTGCATCGAGTCACCTCGGCCTCACTGTCAATAGCGAAAAAACGAAAGTGATGGTTTTTAGGAAAGGAGGCTTTTTAGGTAGAGGAGAAAAATGGAACATAGAGGGTAAGGATCTAGAAGTAGTTAACAGGTACAAATATCTAGGGTTTGTTTTTACCACAAAGCTGTCCCTGTCCACTGCTCTCGAAAGTCAAGTGGTAAGAGCGAAGCAGAAGATTGTGCAGTTGCTAAGAACTATGAGGAACTTACATTCCCAGAGTGTCACTGTATTTTTCCGATTGTTTGATGCCCAGGTGCTACCAGCATTATCGTATGGTTCACAGCTGTGGGGATTGGCCAGAAGACATAACGCAGAAAAAGCGCATATATGTTTGCGTGTAAGCGCTTTCTTGGGGTTGATCTGAAATCGCCCAACAGTATGTGCTATGGGGAATTGGGTAGATATCCCTTGTTCATTACCACCACACTTCAGGCTGTAAAATACTGGCTTAAACTATGCAAAATGTCAGACAGCAGAATTCCCAAGCAAGCCTACATGATGTTGTCCAATTCTAAAATGCCTAAAGATATGAACTGGGTGAAATCAATAGAAATGTGTCTATCAAATCTAGGTTTCACGTATATTTGGAACAGCTGTGGCACACTGAATGAGAAGAGTTTTCTGAAGTCTTTAAAACAAAGACTGCAGGACTGCTACCTGCAAGAATGGAACGCAAAGCTGAACACAAGTAACAGATTCGGTTTTTATAGAATTTTTAAAGCATCTTTTGAATGTGAGCAATACTTGTCTTATATAAGCATAAAGAAATTCCGCGATGCATATATTCGCTTCCGTTTGGGATGTAATGACCTGAACATAAATTCAAGGTCAAGAAA
>JAWQFJ010034628.1:0-7500 GCA_034096865.1 Theodoxus fluviatilis | reverse complement strand
TTAAGTAGATGTTAACATGTAAAGCCTATATCTGCCCCTTGCCACCATTCCCATACCACCATTAGCTGGCAGCAAAAGGTTGAGCCCATAATCTGGTTTTGCTTTCCAAACACATTGTTCTGTCTTCACTAATCATGTGAGGAACAACAGGCATCTTGCCATTATCATTTTTATTTCCTGTCATGAGCTAGCCGTTTACCTTTCTCTGTGAGCCAGCCTGGCATCACAGTTACAAACACAGAATAGTGCCCTTCCTTGTAAAGTTCTAATGGTAGTTTCCACGTCTTTCTGCTCCATAGACTCCATCTTTGGTTCATACTTTCACATCGTCACAGTCATACTCAATGACAACCATTGGTGCTTGATGGTTCCTTGCAGAATTTTCACAACTTCAAAACGAGTCTGTTGTCTTAACAGTCTGATTACTCTCCTCATCGACTTCCAGTTCGTGAAGAATGACAAGTGGGTCTCTCTTGCCTTTTCTTAAGGATCAAAGAATTCTGCAAATCGCTCTGAATTGCTTGTGGAGTAAATAGAACTGCATGTGAGGGAAATCACAGGGTGAAGAGTGACGTATTATAGCGGATTCCCCGTCCTTGTTTGCTGCAGGTCTCCAACCCATGCTGGTGGCCTCTTTGCCATGGACAGGAAGTACTTCTTTGAGCTGGGAGCCTACGACCCAGGCCTGCAGATCTGGGGTGGGGAGAACTTCGAACTCTCCTTCAAGGTGAGTCTCACTGTCCAGTGACATTGACATTTCTTTAACCATATGAGGGTAGATACATCTTTTTCGTTATAAAATCAAACTCTTATTTTAACAAAAATCCTTTAAAGCATTGCTGTTATGCAATTCTTGACTAAGGATTTCAGAATGCAAACAGATGAAATGCTTCATAAAATAATCTCACTGCTATTCATCTTCAGTGCGTTTTTATATCCAGATTGTCTCAAAATACACAGGAAAAGAGCTACATTTTTGCAGATATCTGCTGATGCAGGAAGTTATAACTGTCCAAATGTAGCTGTGTTGCTGCATGAGAAATCAAGACATCAAGAGTTACTGGCTGTCTGCAGATCTGGCAGTGTGGGGGCAGCATTGAATGGGTGCCATGCTCCAGGGTGGGCCATGTCTACAGGAACCACATGCCATATGGCTTTGGCAAGCTGGAAACCAAGATTCCAGTCATTCTTTTGGTGAGTGGTCAACTTGCTCTACTTCACCACAGTCCTGGCTTATTGTTTGTCTGTGTTTGCCAGTCTGCTTCATAGCATGTATGTCTAGGCATGCAGACAGGTTGTTTGTGTGTGTGTGTGTGTGTGTGTGTGTGTGTGTGTGTGTGTGTGTGTGTGTGTGTGCATTTGAGAGAGGAGAATATGCTAGGAAAGAGGTTAAATGAAGGCAGAAAAATGGAGGGAGTGAAGAAAGACACAGATTAAAGTGGAGAGAGAGAGGGGGTGGGGTGGGGGGAGACTCCATTCATGTTGACATTTGTAGACGTGCATTTCAGCAGGGAGGTTTACATGCAGGTTTTTGTGTGTCTATTTAGGGTTGTCTAAGGTTGCTAGTCAGGCAGAAGATTTCTCACAAGCATGTCCTACATTCTCAGCATTTGTCAGGAGTCCCTATGATTTGTTCTTAAAGAATGTCAGCAGTGCAACGAAAGATTAAGGAGAGTCTGTGTCTGTAATGGTTTCTGAAGAGTGAAGAACTGAGGGCATGGTGTTCCCATACATGTGATGGCATCAGTACATGTTATATTGTGGAACTCGCTAAGTGAGATGTTTCTATCTAAACGGTTTTTCTCTGCAACCGTTTGCCTCTGTATAGGCATCTTTCGTTTTAGCCTTGTATGAGGAAGCAAGGCTAAAATATGAAAAATGATGACACGAGATGTTTGAACCACACTACAGTATCATTTATTCATTCATGCATATTTGAGAAAAAACAGCATGTTTATAGAGAAAATCAGTCTCTTTTTTGTGTGTGGTGTAAATATCAGGAAAATGTACAGGTGACTAAGTGCACTGATAACTTTTCCCAACGTTTCCTTGAAAACTATTTTTTTGTACTCTATCCTTGTTTTTCATGCAGTCACATATACAAGTAAGGGCAACATTACTGAGGGTGAAGGAATTATAATATTTATTCTTTAGTTAACTTTTTTCTTCTTCTTTGTTTTCTTAAAAAAAAGGATGATGGAATGGGATAATATTCTTGGCATTGGGAATCCTGCTGCTGATTGACTGGTGTTGCCTAGCGCTATGTAAGACTGTGGGATTGCTGGCCTTGGCTGTGAATACAGTGGTGTCTCCTTCATCAGACATTCAACATCTGTGGCATTTAGCTAGTGCACCAGGAGTGATATGGCTCTTGAATGCCATCAACTTTCTCCATTTTATTGATGGGGTGAATAAGGTGGATCGTTCTTCTATATCAAAGCAGGCTATACTTATCCTAATTCAAGGTAGGGAAGGAAAGGAGGAAGGGGGGAAGATACTAAAGAAGCAGAGGGGAAAAAATGGAAAGACAAACCAGTAGTAGATGGTACTGTAGCAGCAGGGGCAGTTGGAGCAGCAGCAGGGGGGAGGGAGGAGTAGAGGAGGGAGGAGTAGAGGAGGGAGGAGTAGAGGAGGGAAGAGTAGAGGAGGGAGGAGTAGAGGAGGGAAGAGTAAAGGAGGGAAGAGTAGAGGAGGGAGGAGTAGAGGAGGGTGGAGTAAAGGAGGGAGGAGTAGAGGAGGGAGGAGTAGAGGAGGGAGGAGTAAAGGAGGGAGGAGTAGAGGAGGGAGGAGTAGTAGAGTGAGGAGTAGAGGAGGGAGGAGTAGAGGAGGGAGGAGTAGAGGAGGGAGGAGTAGAGGAGGGAGGAGTAGAGGAGTGAAGAGTAGAGGAGGGAGGAGTAGAGGAGGGAGGAGTAGAGGAGGGAGGAGTAGAGGAGGGAGGAGTAGAGGAGGGAGGAGTAGAGGGAAGTGAGGGAGGAGAGGAGGAGAGGAAGGAGGAGAGAAGGAGGGAGGAGGAGAGGAGGAGAAGAGGAGAGGAGGAAGAGGAGAGGAGGAAGAGGAGAGGAGGGAGGAGAGAGGAGGAAGGAGAAGGAGGAGAAGAGGAGAGGAGGAGAGAGGAGAAGGAGGAAGGAGGAGAAGGAGGGAGGAGAGAGAAGGGAAGAGTAGAGGAAGGGAGGAGTAAGGAGGAAGAGAGAATAGGGAGGAGTAAGGAGGAAGAGGAGGAGGAGGAGAAGGAGGAGTAGAGGAGGGAGAAAGAGGAGAGGAGGAGAGAAGGAGGGAGAGAGAGGAGAAGAGGAGGAGAAGAGAGAGAGGAGGGAGGAGGAAAGGAGGGAGGAGGAGGAGGAGGAGGAGGAAAGAGGAGAGGAGGGAGAGGAGGAGAGGAGAAGAGGGAGGAAGAGGAGAGGAGGAGGAGGAAGGAGAAGGAGAGAGGAGGAGAGAGTAGAGGAGGAGGAGGAGGGAGGAGAGAGGAGGGAGGAGAGAGGAGGGGGGAGGAGGAGGAGGAGAAGAGGGAGGAGAGAGGAGGGAGGAGGAGGAGGAGGAGGAGAGGAGGAGGAGGAGGAGGAGAAGGAGGAGGAGGAGGAGGAGGAGGAGAGGTGGTAGGAGGACGGGAGGAGGAGGAGGAAGAGAGGAGGAGGAGGAGGAGAGTAGAGGAGGTAGGAGTAGAGGAGGTGAGGAGTAGAGGAGGGAAGAGTAGAGGAGGGAGGAGTAGAGGAGGGAGGAGTAGAGGAGGGAGGAATAAAAGAGGGAGGAGTAGAGGAGGGAAGAGTAGAGGAGGGAGGAGTAGAGGAGGGAGGAGTAGAAGAGGGAGGAGTAGAGGAGGGAAGAGTAGAGGAGGGAGGAGTAGAGGAGGGAGGAGTAGAGGAGGGAGGAGTAGAGGAGGGAGGAGTAGAGGAGGGAAGAGTAGAGGAGGGAGGAGTAGAGGAGTGAGGAGTAGAGGAGGGAGGAGTAGAGGAGGGAAGAGTAGAGGAGGGAGGAGTAGAGGAGGGAGGAGTAGAGGAGGGAGGAGTGAAGGAGGGAAGAATAGAGGAGGGAAGAGTAGAGGAGGGAGGAGTAGAGGAGGGAGGAGTAGAAGAGTAAAGAGTAGAGGAGGGAGGAATAAAAGAGGGAGGAAAAGAAGAGGGAGGAGTAGAAAAGGGAGAAAGAGGAGTCTGAGAAGTCTACCAGAAAGAAGAGAAAAGACATAATACAACATTAACTTTAAAAAAGATAAACATGAAGAATAATAAATTTAATTGACTTAAATTCAAAAGACAGATGAACAGACAGACAGACAGACACACACACACACACACACACACACACACACACACACACACACACACACACACACACACACACACACAGACACATCACAGGCAGGCAGGCAGGCAGGCAGGCAGGCAGGCAGACAGCAAGCGACACAGTGAAAAAGAGGTGATATGGCCAGCGGTGCACGGATGTTGTGACTAGATTCCTACACTGCAGCCTTGTAAGTGGGACTGGCTGTGGATTTGTGGATGCCAAGAAGGGATTTGAGTGTGAGGCTGGGTCAGGACGATACCATGTGCAGCAGCTGCCATGAGGGAATAAATGGAGGTTGCCCCAGCTGTTGCATGTGTAGCTGATCAGATAGACACTAGTGATGCACCATTTATTGTCTTTTACATGCCTGCTTACTACTCTGACTTATCTGCCAATACAATGTGTGCTGAAGTGATTAATGGTGTTTATCAAATCGATCTTGCTCTAGGTGGATGCTGTAAGGACTATGCTGAACACAGAAAATCTCATTTTCTCAGTCCTAATGAAGTTATCAGTGCTTGTTGTTTTTATTTCTTTAGTTGTTATTTACCCATTTGAAATGATCAAGATCATACTTCTCTACTTCAAGACTTGGCTTCAGCTGTGAGACCCCGTAAGAAGTTTAAAAATCCTCCCCTGGTGTTTAGTTGTAACCTCTCGCTTTGGTCCACACTGCAACAGATTGTTCTTCATTGGAGGTGTCGAATGGGAACATGATGTATTGTCATGTAGTGTGAGGTAGGTGGCGTGTGTCTCCACCAATCCTGTCTGGAATGGCAGTAGCACAACCTGAGCTGTCACAGAGATAATATATCATCCCCTTCCTCCTGTGAGGTGCAGCAGATGGTCATTGATTTTCACCTGGCTTTGGAAACTGAAGATTTTAAATGGTTTCTCACGGGGCAATAAACTGGTAATGCTGTACTGGTGCAACATGATACCTTTCTCAGAAAGAAGTCTTTTTCACTCTAGCACACAGTTTAGGAGATTTATTTGTTTAACTGGAGACACAGGTACAAAAACTGGTCCAAATGTCATTTGCTGGCGATTTTGACTTATGAGCATTTTGTTGTTGTTTCAACCCTCTGCAATGTAACTCCAATAGTCTCTCTACTTAGAACATGGTAGAAAACATGTAAAAATGCAAAGGAAGAACCTTACCCCTCTCTCTCTCTCTCTCTCTCTCTCTCTCTCTCTCTCTCTCTCTCTCTCTCTCTCTCTCTCTCTCTCTCTCTCTCTCTCTCCCTCTCTCTCTCCCTCCCTCCCTCCCTCCCTCCCTCCCTCCCTCCCTCCCTCCCTCCCTCCCTCCCTCCCTCCCTCCCTCCCTCCCTCCCTCCCTCCCTCCCTCCCTCCCTCTCCTCCCCCCCCTCTCTCTCTCTCTCTCTCTCTCTCTCTCTCTCTCTCTCTCTCTCTCTCTCTCTCTCTGGCATGGGAATATATCAAATTCTCAGCTGCAGGCAATGCCTCTTGACACATTGTGGGCTGCATCATGACCCTGCCACTGAAATCCCCACAAGCAGTTTGACCTGTACTTGTATATATTTGTAAAGCAACATGTCCAACCGCAAGCATCATGAAAGTGTCACTGTGTGCTCTGTGCCCTGCAGAACTACATCCGAGTGGTGGAGGTGTGGCTGGATGATGAGTACAAGGAGTACTTCTACACAAGGGAGCCCATGGTGCGGGGCTTCCCGGACATTGGCAACATCTCCCAACAGCTGCAGTTCAAGAAGGACCACAACTGCAAGAGCTTCCGCTGGTTCGTGGAGAATGTGGCCTATGATGTGCTGGAGCGCTTCCCACCACTGCCACCAAACAAGGCCTGGGGAGAGGTGGGTATGGTGTGCAATGACCTCCCTCCTCTGGATGGGGCTCGTGCTGTGGGACCCTGAAGCCTTGTCTTCAGCATAGACCATTGAAGGGTGCAGCTTTTCTAGCCCTCATGGAAGGATGTGACGTGTACGTGTACTCGATATTTCCCTCAGGGTGCAGTGGGGACATTGCATTTCTTGAATAACAGTCTCTCCACAAGATTTGATCAAATGTAAGCATAGGGAATGAAGAAAAAGACAAGAAGACCCCAGTAAAATGATATGGTTGCAGTGTAGACTGCCATGTTAGTTATGTCCTGTGTGGATCAGACATGAAGAAATGATATTAAAATAGGGATTCTCAGATTTATTGCTTTAAAAAAAGCAATATTGCAATGTTTCAATTGTTTTTCCAATGTGGTCTAGTCTGTTACAGGCTTTTCCCTTTTTTGGCCAGATGTGATTTTAAACTGAGGCAAATTCAAATGGCTGTCGTATTTTTTGATTCATTAAAACATTCAAAGTGGATTCCAAGACTACTGATCAGACTACCTGCCATGGGCATCACAGGGGAAGAGATGCCCACATGCACATAGACAGCCTTGTGCCTGAAGAGCAGCGGAGCTGACGGAGCATGCCTGTGCATGTGTCACTGCAGATCAAGGAGAAGCAGGGCAGCAAGTGCTGGGACACCGTGGGCCAGGGCGTGGGGGGAGGTGCTATTGGAGTCTACTACTGCCACCATGGCGGTGGCAACCAGGTAGGCGCTGGCTACTGTACTCTGTGTGACCATACCTGGCGGCAGGATGTCGTTGTGTTCAAAATAAAATGATACAGTGTGCGCATGTGTGTGTATGTGTGCATGCACGCATGTGCATGTGGGTGGGTGTTACTCCTTGTGACCAGACTTGGCTGCTGGATATCTGTGTGTCCAAAGTAGAATGTTCTCTGCCCTGTCTTCCCTGTGCTGAATGACTTGTTTCATGTCCTGATGCTCTGTACTGCAATGGTAATGGTTGTGTATGGCTGTGTGTGGGTTTGTGTGTGTGTGTGTGTATATGCATGCATGTGTGTGCGCATGCACATGCGTGCAAGCTTGCGTGGATGCATTGTTATGTGCCAGGCTCTTGCAGAATGGAACATATTATTTGCAAATGAAATTCATTGCATGTTAGTGCCTGTATTTTTCACACACACACACACACACACACACCCACACCCCCCCTCTCCTCCACCCCCTCTCTCTCATTCCCTCCCCCCTCCCCCCCCCCCCTCATTCCCTCCCCCCTCCCCCCCCCTCTCTCTCTCTCTCTCTCTCTCTCTCTCTCTCTCTCTCTCTCTCTCTCTCTCTCTGTCTGATCTCTGAAGGAGATGTAATGAATATACATAAGTTGGTTTTTCTATGTCTTAT
>JAWQFJ010034626.1:40000-62248 GCA_034096865.1 Theodoxus fluviatilis | reverse complement strand
GTGCTGGCAATTTGTTGTGTCCTGTTCGGAGTCTGAACAGAATGACTTGGTCAGCTCTGTTCAGAAAGTGGTAGCTGTCATTTTGGTTGTAGTTCGGATGTTGCTGGCGCCACTTTTTCTGAGATAGAGCCTTGATGATGGTCTTCTCTTCTGCATAAGAGACCTGTCTGTCTTCCTGGTCCAGCTGACCATCTTCCCTGGCCAGTCTGTCAGCCGTCTCATTTCCATGCACTCCACAGTGTGCAGGAATCCATTGGAGAGTCAGTGTCACCTGTGCGGCCAGCTCAGACAGAGTGGCTGCAAGTTCATTCAGTTCCTTCTTTCGAGGGTCCTGGAGTGCGCTCAGCACAGACAAAGCATCAGTGAAGATGATCACGTGCTGGTGTGTCGCATCTCGGTGATCCAGTAAGTGGGCCGATGCCGTTCTCAGGGCCTCTGCCTCTGCTCTGAAGTTGGTGGAGTATCTGCCCGTTGCTATGGGGATGTGGGTCTCGTACCCTGTGTACCTGATATACACACCTCCTCCTCCATCCCTCGTTGCTTCTGCGACAGACCCATCTGTATAGGCGTGTGTCCACTGTTTTTCAGGGTAGGTAGATTGGATGAGCTCTAAGGTCAATGACTTCCTCTCGTGGTCTGATTGTGTGCCTTTCTTCCCAATGCCAGGAATGTCATCTCTGATGGTTGGGAATTTCAGTCTTTCCCATGAAGGGACAGATGTTGTTGTTGGTATTGGTGTTGGCATGTGGTCCAACAGCTCTGGGTCTCTCCTCTCAAGTATCCTGCTCTGGCATGATAAAGCTGGACCTTTTGAGCCTCCCTTTTGTTGGCATGCTCATTCTTTCATGCATGGGATGATTTTGGAGGCGTTTGAACTTTGCTGCTTGCGTCAGCACCTTGATGTTCTTTCTGTCATCAAGGGGTTGCAGACCTGTGGCAGTCTCTAGAGCAGTAATGGGGGTACTGCGCATGGCTCCTGTCATCATTCTCATGGCCTGGTTCTGCAGTCTGGCCAGCCTGTTGCTGTTTGACTTGGCAGCAGTTGCTGTAGCTGCCATACCGTACTCCAGAACGGGACGGACCCTGCCCACATACAGCTTCTTCAGTACGGTCTGGTCTGCACCCCAGTCCATGCCTGACAGTTTCTTCATTAGGGCCATCCTGATTTTCCCTCTGGCCTCATTCTTGTGCAGCTGTTTTCTCCATGCCAGTCTGAGGTCTAGGGTGACCCCAAGGTATGTGGGGGAGTCGTCAGCCTCAAGCACATGGGAGTTGACCTTCAGCTTCACCTTTTGGTTTTATGAGGAGAGGGTGAAGATGGTGTATGTGGTCTTTCTCTCATTGATCTTCACAAGCCATGACTTGGTCCATGCCTCTATCTGTTGTAGGGCTAGCTGGAGTCTGTAGTTTGCCGTCGAGATGTATTTCTCCCTGCACCACAGTGCAAGGTCATCGGCATAGATGGCACCTCGAACGTTTTTGGGCATACTGTGGATGATGTCCTTGATGAACACTAGGAATAGTGTTGGGGAGAGCACTCCTCCTTGTGGAACTCCTTCTGTGAGGATTTTCTTCTTGCTGGAGTGTTGTTTGATCTGGGCCCTGGCTTTTTTATTTTGTAGATATTGGGCAATCCACTTGTACATACGTCCAGCGACTCCACACTGACGTAGTTTGAGCTTGAGGCCATCTTTCCATACCTTATCAAAGGCTTTTTCCAGATCTATCCATACAGCAAGGGTGTGCTTCTTGTCCTGAAAGGCATCTTCAACTGCTTGGGCAATATATGTGATTTGGTCTTCTGTGGACCGGTTTTGTCTGAAGGGAGCTTGCTCTGGGCTGATGTGCTGTTTGTCTTCCAAGTGCCACATAAGCCTGGTGTTGATGAGGCGTTCCATCAGCTTCCCTGTGCAACTAGTGAGGCTGATAGGACGGTAACTTTCAGACAACATGCATCCAAAGTGACAAATGCAATTTTCCAAAAACAAGTGGTCTATTTTGCTGTTTCTCATTCAAAACAGACCTCTCCAACTATAAATTTTAAAAAAATCATTTGATGCCTATACAAGTATGAACTTTATATGTGCAGCCTGTGGATCCCAACAAAGAACAACATTCCGATGAATGCTCGAATTTCCACTCTGTCAGTGCCATAGTCTGATTCACCTCCACGCTGATGTGCATACATATTTGTTTGTTGCACGATCAAGTCAATGGCATCTTGAGGGAACAACAAGTTGAAAAAGTCAACAATGTCTGCATCAGGGGGCAGTGTCTGCTTTGGTCCATGTTGTCCATGGAATGGAGGATAGTCCTTTGGAATGGCCGTGTTGAAAGTATGGTCCCCAGTCTCAGCAACGTGTTGTGGTGTTGATCACTGCCTACCTCTTGATCGAAATCCAGCACCTCTCCTTCACAAAGTGGCACGCCCACGCCCTCTTCCTGTTGATGTGCTCGGTAGATCTGTGACATCTTCTTCCTCCTCACTGTCGGAGCTGCTCTCAATCGCAGTATTCAAAATTATGTCGTCTTCGGGTGCGTCTTCGATTTCAGTTTCATCGTCGCTAATGTCGCAGTTTAGCGGTAAATCTATCCAAAATATATCTTCTTCATCCATGGTAGAGCGTTGGGAAGCCATTTCGCCAAACTGCACCAGTTCACGATCAACATATTGCAAAAAACCCGATCAAAATTGGCCGAGTACGAAGTACAAAACGGAAACATTTGCAGACATGCGGTCTGGGTCACATGACCTCGAGTCATGTGATTCCCGCTGGAACGGAAGGGATATTTTAAAACTACCTTGAAAGAGGCTGACCCTTGGACCGCGGATAGATCCGCTCTTGGGAGTGAAAGGCTTAACACTCTGGAGGAGACTTCTGTTAGATGCAGTATCCATGTCATGAAAATGCAGAAGAAATGAAGGGACACAACTCCACAGTATCCAGTAGACAGTGTCCTGGTGTGGCATCACAGTCAAGCATTACACAAAATCTCCCATGTAGAAAAAGAAGGCGATTAAAGAGGAGAAGGAGAATAATGAGGAGGAGGAGGGGAAGCCCAGGAAGAGGAAGAAGAGGAGAAAGGGGGGAGACAAGGAGGAGGAAAAAAAGGAGGAGAAAGACAAGGAGGGGGAGGGAGAAGGAGGGGGGAGGAAGGGTGGTGGCTTCACTGCAGGCTGCAACAGAAATTCTCTTAAGTGGTCACATATACATATCTGATGCTTCCATTATACAAGTACTTTGAGAGTCCTTCATCATTCCCAACAACCATGCTCCCATCATTGCTGTCATCACATCGGGCACCCGGAATTGTCCCACATAACTTTGCTGCTGGGATTTATCCAACCTGTCAAACATGCCCACTACACCCACTGTAACCTTTTCTATACACCCAAGCATCAAGTTCAGTCATCGTCATCATCACTCCAAGTATCCGCAGTTGCTGCCACACGGCTAGTGAAGGCCTTAGCTTTGCCCTCAGTCCTGGAGGCATCCTCTTCCTTGAGGTGCTCTTCATATGCTGCCTCGTCACCTGTGGGTCCCCACACGTTTATGCAGCGGTCTAATCCCCCAGTGAATAGCTGTTGAGTTCTGGGCTGGTACACACAGCAGCTGATACTGTTCATGTGTGCACGCAGTGATGCTGCTTCCACCCCTTGATACACGTCCAGCGTTTCTATGTGGCAGCCACTGGGTACCCATAACAACTGTGAGGACGCATCCTCTGAGGCACACATGTGGAGAGACTTCAATGAGTTGTTGGCTATCAGTCCAAAGTTGATGAGGGTGTTCTTCCCACTCCTTGCATCCCACACTCGCACTCTGTTGTCCCGTCCAAAAGTCACCAGGAAAAGGCCATCACTGGTGAAGCATATGCTGTTCACTGTTGCATCATGAGCCTTCACCACTGGAAGTAAAGTAAATTTGCTGATAATAAATGTTTCTTTTTTTTTTCCTCTTCTTTTTTTTGGAGGAGGGGGGGGGGAGGGGGGGGGGGGGGAGGGGGGGGGGAAGGGGGGGGGGAGGGGGGGGGAGGGGGGGGGAGGAATAAATACAGAAGAGAAGGTATGTAGCAGCAGCAGCAACAAAGACACAGCATTAAAATCATCATCATCAACAAAATAATCACAATTATCATTTCCATAAACTATGTCAATTTGCAGATAAGAATTCAGCAAATTTTATCTCTCAATGAGATTGGCACAATTACAAGTATACTTAAACAAGAAGGGCAAAGCCCATACGACTCACATGCTTGACCTTGACCTTTATATGACCTTGACCTTCAGGTGACCTTCAAGGTCAAGGTCAAACAACTAAACCTACCAATGACATCATACACAAAGAAATGCTTTACACATTTTTCCTACCAAAATACATGTGACCTTGACCCAAGGTCAAGGTCATCCAAGGTCATGCAACACAAAGCTGTTAATTCAAGACATAGGAAGCACAATGGTGCTTATTGGCACTTTCTACCATGAGATATAGTCACTTTTAGTGGTTCACTACCCCATTTTGGTCACATTTCATAAGGGTCAAAGTGACCTTGACCTTGATGATATGTGAACAAATGTGTCTCATGATGAAAGTATAACATGTGCCCTACATAATTATTAAGTTTGAAACAGTTATCTTCCATAGTTCAGGGTCAAGGTCACTTCAAAATATGTATACAATCCAACTTTGAAGAGCTCCTGTGACCTTGACCTTGAAGAAAGGTCAACCAAACTGGTATCAAAAGATAGGGCTTGCTTTGACCTATATACCACTTGTAGCTAAGGTCGCCATTCTCAATAACGTGGGAGAAAATTGGGAAAATGTGAAAAATGACTGTTTTTGAGACCACATTTATGGCTCCTGTGACCTTGACCTTGAAGCAAGGTCAAGTCACTATGTATGTTTTTTGAGGCCTTGTCATCATACACCATCATGCCACATTTGGTGTTGATAGACTTAATAGTCTCCGAGAAAAATCCAACGTTTAAGTTTTTTACGCCCGGACGGACGGACGGACGCCCGGACGGACGGACGCCCGGACGGACGGACGGACGACACGGCTCAGTACATAGACTCACTTTTGCTTCGCATGTGAGTCAAAAAGAAAAGTTCAACACAGAAGCTGAAGTAGTCAATTACAGAGAAAGATAATTCCTGCAAGACAAATTTCCCACAGATGTTTTCATTCCCATTAGGAAAGATACCACTTTCCCATCGTTTCACTGACTGTGTTCCAGCAGATGAACAAATGAGAAATGTTACAGGCCACTAAACACTGTTGAGAAAAACTCGAACATCAGCCAGGATATTCAGTAATTTAACCATCCGAGTGCCATGAACCGATCTGGTCGGTTCAAGAATCATTGCTAGGTTGCTTGAACCGACCTGATCGGTTCAGAATTTTGGTGGTTGATAAAGATATTGTGGTGTTCTTAAAACGGCAGATTATATCATTTCTCGAAATAATATTCATTTTGGAAGAAAATAAACACATATTTGGACCCACAAAAGTGCTTGTTAATGTTATCATTTTCTCCCCCATTTCGCTCACCGAGGGCAACATGTCAACAAAAATGGCGACGTGCGTTCACTTCCGCGAATGTGCAGAGCATCAATTAAAATGAATCTCATATGATTCAGAGATTTTCAAGAACAATCTAGTCAGAATATAAGTTTGAAAGGGTGTCATAAACAATTTCAGCACAGTATGCGCTTGTTTTGAAAGAATTTTTCATAGAATTAGCGTACTGATTGCCATTGCGCATGTTGACGTTTATGATCTAAACAGAGGAGACGAAGCACTACTTGTGATCTACGTAGCCAAAACCGTTGCAGCGCAGTAATATTTTCTCTGAGACACAGATTTTTATTGGCTGAGTAACTGATCATGGAAAGAAGACTCTAGAAATAGCGATCCAATAGGGAAACATAATGTAAACAAAGCATGCGCTCGACTGCCCACAATGGCGGATCAACTGAGTACGTCTGGCGAGAGTGAACGATTACGATGTATACGAAGTGCGTTTGAGGTTCTTGCTGCTGTAATAGATAGCAAAGATAATTCTGATGTCGAGATTGAGGATAACGACAATGATTCGGACTTCGATCTCGGGAAGAAGGAAAGGATCTGTGTTGTCTGCAGTCCATCCACCAGAGGGAAAGGCAGGAAGAGATTGAGAATATACTGTCCAGGATGTGACGTGGGATGCCATTTGGCCTGTGAGCCAAGGTTGGAGCACTACAGAAGAATTCCAAAGCGTGGCAAACAAGAGGGAGCTGGAGAGGAAGATATATGAGCAACTTTGCCTCAGCAATGAGTTCATCAGAGTTCAAAAAGCCAAGGTCAGAATAAGGCAATTCTGATATTCCAAGTGCTATCAACAGAGACTGTTCAGTCATCCTCCTCTTCCTCTCCAGCTCCCTCTTGTTGAAGCACACAGCAGGAAGGAAAGTGACGTTTAATCCTTAGATTTTTCACATTTGCATGCTTCTATAATAGTCTTAGATTAGATGCTACAAAACTGTTTGTTTTTAAAATATACTCACCAGAAGTAGCTTATATTATTGTTGACATATTTCTGATTTGATATCAACTCAACAAAGTTTCTTTATCATGAATGTAAAAAGTGAGGTGTGTAGATAGTGATACTTTTTTATTTCACCTTTATTCATTTCCTCACAATTTCATCTGGGTTTTGCTGACATATCTTGTATTTGAATGCTTATGTTGGCCAAAATTATCATGTACCCCAAAATTAACAAAAAGCATTCCGTGGGCACTCATAATATTTTAATCCTTTCCAAGTTTATTGTAGCCAAGCAATGCTTACAGATGTTTTTTCTTGGGTAGGATAATGATTTTGCTTGCTTGTCAAGTGCTTTTTGTCACCCTTCTTCCATATAAAAGTGTACCTTAGTATGTGGGTAGACGACTTCGATTTAAAAAAATAATTTAAAGCTGCATTCCAGAAGTGATTTTTTTCCATAAATACATATTTATATGTCATATTTCTGGTAATAAACATATAGTTCATTCAATAAGCTTTCTAGTGATATATAGTTTGTATGTGTTATTTCTGCATGTTGTATGCTTATTTGGTCATTTGGCACATGACCCGTGAACAGGAAAAAACCGGTGACATTCAGGCACTAATAGTCTGACACTCGGAGGGTTAACTTTCCAGACATTTTGGATACAATCACAAAAAAATGTATGTAGCAAAGATAGAAATATATAACTTAGGGAGGGATGAATTCCAAAGCTGCTGCTTTTCATTAAAACTATTCTCAGTTTTTTTTTCAAATGTCACAAACTACACTTGGGCTCTGAGGACATGAAGTGAGTGGCATTCTGGACTGTCACCCAGGCAACCATAAAGTGATCCTCAGCTGTGACCCCCACTGCTTGCCTACAAAGTGATGTTCTTGTGTCCACCAGAGGTTAAAGTCCCCACAACAAATTTCAAATGTACCAACTTGTGCATTTGACAATAAAGATCGTCATTGTTGTCGTCATCATCGTTGTCATCATCATCATCATTATCATCATCATCATCATCTTCTTCTTCTTCTTCTTCTTCTTCTTCTTCTTCTTCTTCTTCTTCTTCTTCTTCTTCTTCTTCTTCTTCTTCTTCTTCTTCTTGTCCTCGTCGTCATCGTCATTATCGTCGTCATCATCACCACCATCATCATCGTCATCACTATTATTGAGAAGAAAAAAGAATGCATACCACTTCCGAGGCCAGTTTTTTCTCCATTGTCTTTGTCTAGGGATGTCAGGCAAGTTTTGGATGCACGGATATCCCACAGCAGAACTCTGCCATCCGTGCTGTAATAATGATAATAATGATGGATAATGATAATAACAACAACAACGATGATGATGATGATGATGATGATGTCAGATGATGATGATGATGATGATGATGATGATAGTATCATCATCATCATCATCATCATCAACTACAACAATAACAAAATCTAACACAAAACCAACTCATGAACTCAAAAAACAACACTCCTTGTGCTGCACAGCTCTATCCTATGAATGGGACTAGTGACTGCTAATAAAGTGTGATTACTGATGGGTGGATGGTTGGATGGATGGAGTTTTAAGGCCTTTAACCCTCTGGACGCCATTAATTTTTCACGGATTTTACTCCCTGCAGCCAGTTATTTTCTGGACGTGCCCCAAAACCGAGACCCCTCTTCTGTTTAAAAATATACAATTATTTTATTATTTGCTATAGAGGCAAAGTTTTTGGAGGAAAGATGGAAAATTGAATGCTCTCTCTGATAGACACACTGAAATTTATGTCCATGCAATACAATATGATTTAAAAATAAACTGAGACAACACAAATAAAAAAACGTGTCGAGTGACAGGCTGCCACTGACTCACTCGAGAATAAATTCCCGCATCGCTTCCTTTCTTCACCCTCACTTGACCAGCGTAGCGATTCGTTTTGTCGATCATCAAGTCAACGACTTTATTAGTTGAAATAGAGATAAAAAGCATCCGATTTAGATACCTCATCGGGCACATGTTGAGGAGAGTCCATGCGCGAATTTAGAAGTTACCGATCGAGGTAGACACGTTGTTGCGCAATTTCAATTGTGCACGCTGGCTCAGAAATGATTGAGTTTGATTCTGATGAAGAGCGAATCTTTGAAATATTGTTCGATTCTGACTCGGAAGAAGAATTCCATGGCTTCACAGAGGAAGATTTGGTTGAGTTTGCCACAGCAACCAAGAGTGGTCACACGCAGACGGAATCTTAGACTGCGCTGGTTCAACTTCAATTTTGTCATCGGAGTCACTGTCTGCGGCAAACTCGACCAAATCTTCCTCTGTGAAGCCATGGAATTCTTCTTCCAAGTCCGAATCGAACAATATTTCGAAGATTCGCTCTTCATCAGGATCGAGCTGAGTCATTTCTGGGCCAGCATGCGCAATCGAAACGAGCGGCAGCGTGTCTACCTCGATCAGTAACTTAAAAATTCGATCTAAATTCGCGCATGTGCAGTGAAACAATATGGCGACTATTATTAATAAAGCGAGGCTCTTCTGTGCAGTCTCCATGCGTAGAGAGCTCTCACAATCCCAAGATTCATAGCAAACAGCGCCAGATTCAAACATGCCTATCAGTTTGTCGACTATAACCGCCGACGGCTGTGAGGGGAGGTAACTACTTCGGCGGTTATGACCGCCGACGGCGCTCAGAGGGTTAAATAAGCCTTTTTTTAAAATAGGCTATTATAGTAATTATTAGAGCTGGTTAGAATGACAGAAAGTCAAATCACCATTTCCCTAGTAATTCATCACTTACGCATTTCATGGGAGGATATGGTGGGTCAATTCTTACCCCCAACCCACAGGGGAACTTTTGACTTGGACCCAAGAGGAATGAGAGGAAAAGGCACAATTGTTATAGGCAGGCTGCATACAGAGGACATAGCAATTACACGTTGGGCATTTCAAGATCACATAAAAAAGACAAAAATGAAACCAAAAAATATTCCATGATATCTACAAACTTTGCACACTCTTCTAAGCCATACTCCCACAGGTCTCACAAATTCAACAGCAAATGACAAATGTTGCCCACCATGCCAATCTCTTTAAATGTCTTATCATTCTTTTGTAATGAGGAGAAAAAAATATATTATATATAAGGTGAATAGCTTTTTCTTTTTTGGGGGGATGGATAGATGGATGGATAGTGTTTTACAGCCTATCAGCCTTTGTAGGCTATTTAAGGCCATCAAGCACGAAAATCACAAACAGTTTAGAGTTAACGCAAATCAAGTCACGCTGTCCCTAGTTATTCCCCTCTTACGAATCCCGTAGGGAGACGAGGTGGGTCTATTCTGACCCCCGACCCACAGGGGGATTTTTTGGGGTGGAAAAGGAGTATCCAAGTTATATCTATCAACAGAAAAGCACTTTCCCCCCTTTTGCATTCTGACCACCCCCATCTCCTGTGTAGGCATTGCATTCTAACCACCCCCATCTCCTGTGTAGGCATTGCATTCTAACCACCCCCATCTCCTGTGTAGGCATTGCCCCAGGGACAGCAACCAGGAATAAATGCTGTGACCTTTCACCTTTCATGAGTTTCCCACACCAAGTCTCCACCTCCACGTGCATGTCTTGGATTCTTGGGAACAAATATCCCTTGCCACTTCTGCAGTTTTGTTCATACAAGTGGCCTCAAGGACTGTGATATTTGATGCTGCACTGACCATCATCAGATACTGTACTGTACTGTACTATACTATACTATGCAGCTGAAGGAGGAAATAAAGATACATCAGATGTTTTAGCTTAGCAAAAATTACAGATGGAAGTGTAACACCTGCAAACAGACTTACCTGTATAAATGTTCAGTAATGACAACTAAGACTGCTATATGTTTAGTATATTCTCCATAGATCTACATTGTTTCTGAGGACTACTTCTACATATTTCTCTCAAGATGACAAGTAAGAAGCCATTTGTCTTTGCCTGCATATATATGCTGACTCATGTTTGAAGATGTAGCACTTGCAAAATGACCTTTTCTCCCATCAAATTGCATACATACTTGAGCTAATTACTTTGTTACATGCACAGTAAACAGACAAATTTTGAAAATGTTGATTTCATACCAGCAAGTTGTTGAGCAATGCATTGAGTGTTGTTGGGTCAAGTTTCAATCTACTGCTTCGTGTGATGAGAATGTGAGATCTCACCATCCAGAGAGAAATAGAGCAAACCCCCAGATACAACTACAAGAGGGAAAGAACAGGCCAGAATCTCAAATGCTAAAGGGTAAAATTTGATAAAAATATCACAGCTGCTAGAAGGTCCAACTTTCCATTTTAAAATAATAAGAATTCAACTGATGTTGTTAAAAGCAGGCAACTGCTCACACATAAGAGCATCACCTGAAGACATCCAGATCACATGACAAAATAAACAGCTCACTTTCCACAATAGTCAATACTCTCCTCTTCCACACCTACATGACAGCCAAAACTGACCATATACACCAAAGGAAAAGATGCAGGTACAAAATAAGGACTGAAGTTTTTTGGTCACTTCCACCACCACTCACCTGCCTGAGGCAAGGATGAATTCATCAAAAGAAGACCATTTGACGGTTAAGACGCTGGACCGGTGGCCATTAAGGGTCTGAGTGGCCGTGCCTCTCCGCATGTCCACCAGTCGTATAAAGGGGCTCTTGGCTCCAACAGCAACAAGGCAGTTCTGCGGGGCCAGTGGGGACATGTGGTGGTCGTAAATGATCTCATTGAAGCGGAATGTTCGAGCTGGCTGCAGATGATTAGAACAGAAACAAATAAAACTAACTTTCATACATCAACAAAGAAACTTATATATACTCTCAACAAAACATTACACTGGAGCAGAACTTGCCCTTACACATGGTGATATCTGCATTCAGCTCCACCACAAGTGATCCCCTGCATCAGCAGATCTATCAGAGTTCTGGGACAGTCAAACTCTCAGTCTGCATCCAAGTGGTTCAGCCACACTCAATGAACAATACACATTGCCCCCAAAAAAGTCCTCCCCCCACCCCCATCCCCTCCTCAAAATAAATAAAGTCAAGTTTAATTTTTCACTCAAATTTAATCATTTTAAACAAATTTCTTAGTATCTAAAGTGTCAGCCTCACCTGTACAGGAATTCCTTCAAGCATCGCTACATTCCAATTCTGAGAAACAGCAACCTGATGAACATGGCATCCATCCGGTGCCACTGCTATTGGAGGTGCTGGAAAGGTTCAGGAGGTGCTGTCACAGCTGTGGCAGTCACCTCATAGCTGCCATAAACTCTTTGACCAAGTTGTACCACAGGCCCTCTAAGATACCACATAACTCCATCAGTGACAGTCCTGTCTGCAACATTTGTTTTGCTTAGGATATTGACTTTAGTTTAATGGAGGACAATAACAATGGGCTCCAAAATCTTACCAAAAGAACAATTTTTAAGTCAGTGCATATGACATGGAAGTTAGCACAGAAAAATCCAAGGTCATAGTGAGCAGCACAAAAACCATTTGTGCTATCATGACCATTATAGGCATTAATATTGAGCCTCTGGAGGAGTTGTCAAGCTTCAAAGGGGGAAAGGGGGGGGGGGCTATTTTTTTCGCAATGAATGAGTTTATAAATCTGCATTCAGCACATCTCTGATGGCTGCTTTTGAAAACTATCATGCAGCCGGCTCTGTCAGATTACACAAAAATGACGATGACAATCTTGGGAAGAGGGTGTTGCACTTACCATCAAAGTGTTTGTGTTCCACACAATCATAGATCCATCACTGCTACTGGAGAGAAACATCCCTGAGTCAACTGGGTACCACTGCACAGCCTCCACACTCTTTACATGGCCATCATGTCTGTAGGAAGCCACGCCACAGACAAAGCTGTAAGTTTGTTTGATGCTCCTCGACAAATTCTCCAGATCATGGATGGCTATTCTTCCATTACTTCCTCCAGACAGCAGACTGTAAATAAGAAAAATCAGTCATATGTGCAGTGAAAATTAGGTCATAACACGCTGCTTATTGCTCAAATTTCAGTACAACATACAGCCAAAGCCAGATAATGCTCCTTTCACAGCTGCAACTCCTGGCTGCTGTCATTTGGGGCCTGCTCCAGTAGCAGAGTCAGTGGTGGCCTCAAGCAGCCAGAGGCTATTGAGGGGCATAGAAAGAGGGCTTGTTCAATGAGCCCCAACAGGGTGCTCCCATCACCCTGGACAGAGCAATACGCTGGTTGTCAGACCCCATTACCTTCACCCCACTCCACCCTCCCATCCCACTCTCCTACCCCCATTCTCTTTAGAATTCTTCAATGCTCTCTGTCAGTTCACAAAGTAGAGGATTGAGAACAATGTAACAACTGTGCATGGGTTACTTATAAATCAGGCAAACGAAAGTGGGGAATGTTTTTTTGGCAAAATACAATGGATGGATGGATGGATAGTGTTTTACGGCCTATCAGCCTTGTAGGCTATGTAAGGCCACTAAGCACGAAAATCACTAGTTCTAACAGTTTTAGAGTAAATGTAATCCAGTCATGGTGTCCCTAGTTATGCGCCTCTTATGAATCGCGTAGAGAGACACGGTGGGTCAATTCTTACCCCAAACCCACAGGGGAAGGCAAAATACAAGTAAAACTACCAGGAAGAGTTATTTTATGCATTGTGGTAGATACATGAGTGGAGCCCATATAGGTCTGATAAAAAGACAGGAAATACAGAGTCTTTAGAAGAACCAACAAATTCAGAAAAACTCTGTAATATATATCACATGATCTGTTTGATCAGTGTTGTCAGAACGATTTCTTTTTTTGTGTTTCAAGAAATAAAAAAGTACCACCAAATACAAATGTTCCACACTTGTCCAAACCAAAAGATTAATTCTTAGTTGGATTCCCCACTGGATTGATAAATGAATCAACACTGTTGAAAGCTAATGCTCCTATTCCCCTGATTGAAGGAAACAAAGTGATAGATCTATGATACTGAAGAAGCCAAACATGTTACAAGTCAAGATCCTGCTAGTCTCAGACAAAAAAGTTTTAGGCTAAACTTGTCATTGAGAACATATTGCAAGGAAAGCAATGGTGGCATCTAGAAAGTGAGGAAGGCATGTTTGTGTCAGTTAGGCAAGGAAATGTCTTCTTGCTGACCATCTCTTCACTTGGCAGGATTGCATATTCATTAATTAAGTATAAATTTTTGTGTCCTGTATTTTACTACAGTTGTTCAATTTGTTCAACATCATTCAATAACATAACATTTCATTAGACTAAAACTGGTTGTTTGCTGTTATCAACTGACTTGAAAACTGCTATTATTTAATGTAATGCTCCTATGCGGCAGACAACATCTGTCAGTCTTGATTTAGGAAAATTGCAGGATTTTGAAGTTTGTCAGAAAAATTACAATTTTGTACATACATGTGCATGTATGTATGATCAACAACAACTTGACTCTTCAACCCGTTTTTTTTTTCATGATGAAAGAATTTCATTTGTACGTGTACCAAAACAAAAGTGTTTCCTTCTTAGTGAATGTAGATTTGATATGGACAGGAGTAACATGGCTAAACTTAACACAAGAAAGAAGGTCATGTATTATGGTGCAACACAGAAATGGCTGATATCCATTTTTCATTAAGCTCAATAATTTTGCAAACGAATCATATCAATCTATATTATACATCATAAAAAAGTGTATCAAATATTCAAGAAAACCTAAATCTGTAACAGACACCGCAAAAAAGGTTTGAACTTGAAAGAGATAAGAGTGGGGTGAGATGAGGAAATGAAGCAGAAACAAATTTGTGCACCCGTCTCCTATTCAAACCTGGTGCTTCCGTTTTTCACGAAACATGTCGATAGCTGCTTGAGCATCTATACACGTGTACAACTCTCATCCTCCGTCCTCTTCTCTGGTGCGGATGAAAATTTGATACCTAAACTATTGCAAATTTCCTGGTCCTCTTCAACAATTCAGCGCTAGCGCGAAAATGGGCTAATGTTATATACATTGACATTGGATTGGTAAAACTAAAAGATGGGCCGCCGAATTCCCGATGACAAAACAAACATTACTAAAAGGATCACTTGGAGGTGTAGGAGTCGCTGGTTTAATGAAAGAAAACAGGTTTCGCGAGCAGCCCTTTCCCAGTTATAATAATGAAGTTCTCAGAAACGTTTTATCCTTCATTAAACTGATAATTAATAAATTATAAACTATACATTTAAAGTTTGAAGTAATTAAACTAGCAGTGATGCATACACTTCCGAGCGATTTGTGGTCTTTTTTGGTCATTAATACAGTTTTCACAAATAAGCACGATAAAAGAGATGATAGCAAATGCACATAAAACGATAACAAAACTTGACTTACTATCGATATTCAGCAGGATCGATGTCCAGACAATTGACGGGTCCGGCGTGCACGGCTTCGACATTCTTGTGCTTGCATAAATCCAAGGAGCGTATTCTGCGGGTAGTTTCGGCCCGAGCTAATGCGAGAGGGTGAACAAGACCCGTATCCCTCGAACTGAGAACTTTGAGCATTTTCGAACCTCTACATGCAGTAAAACCTGTTTGTTGTGGTCATTCGATGCGCGGCCATTTTGAATGGTAGTTTTCAGCTATTTGAGGAGAGTTTGGTATAGGAGGAGCTAAATATGTTGCTTCGTATTAGAGTCAGTTGCTTCCTCGGGTATAATCCTCAAATCCACGTTATAAAATAATATATTTACTTAACATATATATATATATATAGTAGACAATTTTGCTTATTCATACAGTGCTAGGCATAGAGTTTCGTACTTTGCACTTAGGGGTTTATCGCTATCGGATCTTGCAGGGTGTAAATGATGCAGCAATCTCTTCTTTGTGCGAATAATACGTTTCACATTACATGTGAAAGAGATAAACATGCTCCGGTAAACTTATATCAAAGATTCTATATACACTAAGATGACTCACTCCGATACTTTGAGCAAGGTTTCTTTGAGAGTTACCTCCCTCGATGGGAATGCTACTTCTGAGCGCTGCGTTGACAACATTGCATGTGTGCGTGCGTGTGGTGTGTGAAAGGAATAAAGTTTGGTGTGAATTATAATGTACAAGGTATGTATAGGTTTTCTGGATGTTTGTTGAAACCATGCATGTTTATTTTATTACTCTTTTGCGTTCAGACGGTAAATTTCTGTATATGTAGCAGGGCCCTCTCTCTCTCTCTCTCTCTCTCTCTCTCTCTCTCTCTCTCTCTCTCTCTCTCTCTCTCTCTCTCTCTCTCTCTCTCTCTCTCTCTCTCTCTCTCTCATTCCACCCTTATCTGTTTACCATTGTCTTCCTGTCTGGACCTGACCCTAACTTATGTCTCTCAGCATCGTTGTTTTCTCACACGCTGTCGTGGCGCCACTCTACCGCTGGGCCAAGTACGGTTATTGTTTTTTTTCCGACACTGTTGACCCCATCTGCCCACTGTAATGGACGGAGGGAGAAAGAATGCCAGAACCCAATAATAGAGACGATCATACAGACGACAGTCTAGGGATGGAGAGAGATAGAGGAGAGTGGCGATGCATGCGATGGGAGAGAGACAACGACGAACCCGTCTTAGGAACTGTGTGATGTGACATAAAAAGGCGAGCCAGTTTTGATGACGTTAAGCCCAGTTCCCCATGGAGAACAGCGGAGTCTAATTTCTTGTGTTTCGGGCTGCACTGCAAGTTCAGAAAAATGAAGCAGCAAAGGTCAAGGAGCGGGGGTGGTTTCTGCTCTGCGATTGCGTGCTCCAATGCCAGATACAAATATGACTGCCGTGGGATTTCGTTTTTCCACTTCCCCCGAGAAGAGGAGATGCCAAAAATGGGTCTAGAATACAAGACGTCAAGACTTAATAGGGAAAAGTGCCATTCAACTGCGTTCTTGTGGCTATTTGCTGTGCAGTAACCATTTTGAATCACATCAATTCCTGCGTCCGGACAGACTAGTTTGGAATGCCATTCCAACCATTTTTGATGTACCAAATCCCCTGCCCAGAGTTTCACAAAAGCGACCGTATCCACAGAAAAAACTAAATTCCGTTCATGACTTGAGCTTTGGAAAAAAATAACAAAATGCAGAACCACATTCTCCTGACAGTGACTTAAATCAATCCTGTGCTGATCTTCCACCCGATGCTCCCACCACCAGTTCATCCCACTCCCAGAAGGAAAAAAAATTGGACAAGTTGGACAAGAAGCTACGAGCTGTAAGGAACCAGCTGTATCGATGCAAGAAAACAGCAAAGAGAATATCATCAAATAAGAAAAGCCAGGACCTCAACATTGCTGCACAAAAAGCTGCTGTGATAGAAGAACTTCATAATTTCCTTCCGACACCAACAGTGAAATTCATCTCTTCCCAGCTGCGAATGGTTGGCAAGAAAAAGAAAGGCTACAGATGGACAGAAAGAGATATAAATATGGCACTCTCCTTGTTTCATGCAAGCCCAAAGGCGTACAGATTGCTGAAAGAATTCATCGCGAGGAAAATGCTGCCAAACGTGTGTGGACCACGCACGGAGAAGATGACTGGACTGTACACAGGGAGCAACAACGAGCTTTTCATTCTGCGGAAAGAATTTCATTATGCCGAAGAAGGTGGGCTCACTGTACCAGGTGCAGATCTTGTACAAGCAGTTGAAAAGTTGGAGGCGGTTTAAAAGAAAAACATCGAGGGAGTACTGCGTTCCGACGGAGTGAAAACCCGCCTCGTCTCCCTACTTGAAAAGGAACTCGATTCAACATCGCTCGAGTGCCCACAGAGAATGTGCAACCTCAAGACTTCCATAGTCAGCACTTTCCTCACAGTGCGAATTAACTCTACATTGAAAGACTGCACTGCATCGTTCTCACAGAAGTGCTTGAAAAGAAACAGAAAAATCATCAAACTTTGCCACCTTTTTCTGCACTCTGGCCCCAAGGCAGAAAAACTTGTGCGATGAAAACATGACTGGAAAGATTTAAACTGTAAATATGCGATCCAGAGAAAGACTGGACTGTTGCTTTTTCACTAGCAAACTCATGTTCCTCTCATCAAAGACATATATATATATATATATGGATCTTTGCTCACACGGAGCCACGCTTCAACATAGACTGAAAATATTCGATAATTCGGGATGGAGGGGGGGGGGGGGGGGGGGGGGGATGGAGGGGGGGGGGGGTATATAATAATGCATTTGGAGTGTGTGAGTGTAGACTTGGTGTCAGACACACAGTGGTGGATTGTGTGAGTGCAGACTTAGTGTCACACACACAGTGGTGGAGTATTTGAGTGTAGACTTAGTGTCTCACACACACAGTGGTGGAGTGTGTGAGTGTAGACTTAGTGTCAGCCACACAGTGGTGGAGTGTGGGAGTGTAGACTTAGTGTCAGACTCACAGTGGTGGAGTGCGTGAGTACACATGCAAACATGAGAAATTTACAAAGTGATCCGAACAAACAAATCGATCTGCCTTAGTGTCAAAAGTGAGTGACTTCAGGTTCAGTTGAGCGATTCACTCACGGCGCCTTTGAGTTGTGAGATCCAGCATTTCCTTGCCTTTTCGCGTTGCAACACGCGGTACGACAAAAAAAAAAACCGTCAATCATTCTCTCTGTCATGCTGATTGTGGCAGTTCTTCACACAGCAGGAGGTCACCATTGTAGGAAAAAAAACTTTCTGCTCCAAAAACAGTCGTGTCTTTCACAGATTTTGTAAGCGACGCGCCGTTTTTATTCTTGAAATAGAAAAAGATCACTCTGTTTGACTCGATCTCGACGGAGCTCATTCTAGGCCTGCTCCGCCCACGCGTATTGAAATTAATCTTGGAGTAAAATAACGCTGTAAAACGCATTTGACCTCCGTTTCTTCGGACTTACTGACACTCAGTGCCTTGTGGGTGGACGACTGCAGTCTGCTATCACTCCATTTTGAATCCTATGGTTTCTATATTTCTTGCATCAAATTGAACCTCTAGTTTTGTGGTTTTCCGCAAATAACTGAAAATCTTCACATCCGACTTAATGCAGACCTATCTTTTGTTGGATTAGGTCATATTTACGTGTAGATACAACTTTGAAACTAAATTATTTGTGCTACGTAGTACCTGCATGCGGAATCGTCACAAAAAAAAATTATCACTGATGAAGTCCGTGGAAAAATGAGAGATGCCAAACGGATTTAAACTATGCTGGTTTCGTTTTTTAAAATTGTCAAGTTTGTGCTTCATGCTTTGTGTGAAAACAAACCTGGTTTCGGGTTTTGTTGACAAGATAGACTTGTATTTCATGTTCATGTTTGCAATGATCGATGCATGGAGAAAGTTGTTAAAAACGACGCAAAAGAGTAATACTATTCCATTTGAAATACAATGACGTCTCTTAAAACATGGGTAATCAAGCAGGGTTTTTCCCCCCCTCTGTCAAATGCAGTACTTTTGCACTGTAAAATAATACCTGTCAGTGTGATCTGTCGCTTTGGTGGTTGGGAATAATTTCTAAAGGAGGGATTTGCTTATATAAACAACGTTACGATGCGGTGTGGGTGGGGGTTTCCTCCTTTTGAATGATTTCATTCCTTTGTCAGCGTGCAGAGTCACCGCACAAACTCGAGGTTATGGAGAAGGAAACTGAATCACTTCATGAAATAATTCTGCAACAAATGTGACCCATTTGCCCGTTTTGTGAAAACGTTTATGGAAGAAAAGTTTCATTCCTCGACTCAAAATGTATTCGAGGACACCGAAGTAAGCATTTTTTCAGGATAGAAACTTGCAGGAATTTGAAATGTCTTCTTAGATGAGATGATAAATAACATCCGTGTTTTTTGTGTGTGCAACCATATTTACTTTTTTATGATGCCAATTTAGCTCGTACTGTGGCTTTGTAATTTCAATACTGTCGGTAGCTTTACCCTTTGGCACCTCTCCTCGTGGAGACTAAATGGTTCATTTGTTTTTTCTTTGTGACCTGATGTGAACTATGCAGTCCTTCCTCTTCCTGCTCAGTCCAAAACTATCTCCACAACTGAGTCCAGGGCTGTCATTCTATCGCAAAGTTTTTCGATGACAGATTCACTCGCAACTCAAAGCTCACATCCAGAGCTACAACATACACATCCGAGTGCCGTGTCATGGGTCAGGTTTCCTGGGGCTCGCCCTTTCCCGTACAGCCAGCCTTGCTCGTAGGGGTTTCACGTCCTGGTCGACAGACTTTCCAAAATGGCGGCCCTAGGAGCAGCACTTGTCCTCGTCTGCCTGCTGTCTGTCTGGATGCCCGCTGCTCTAAGTAGGTCCCTTTTCTTTCGTCCTCGGCTGGTCCTCGGGGGTTACGACGTGAAGGTTACGGAGGGCTGCAGCAGGTTTCACGGTTATCACCTTCACGCTAGCTATGCCAGAGATGTTGGTGTGCACTTATTTTTTCTTCTGTTGGCTATGAGATGTAGCATTTGTTTCTATGATGAAAATGACGTCAAAAATATATATGTATACAAGAAATAATCGTTTGAAACAGATTTGTGTACTCCCTTGTTTATTAAGCGCGTGAATGCGGTTACCTTCGTTAGAATGTAGATGTTGCGCTCGTCTCTTCGCAATGTCCTTTTAGTACGGTGGTTCTCCTAGCTTGCGCCGGAAAGTCAAAGTTCACAAAATCCAGTGGTCGTTTTCGATCGAAGTTTATTCACGCACTGGTCGATACACAGTGGTGACAATCAGTAAACAACTTCACTATACATACAATGCCGCAGAGGACTCTATCACTCCTTGCAAAGGAAGAATCGCTTATCTTCTTCTTAAGTTCTCACCTTATTTCTGTTGTGTGCCCTCTCTTGTTCTCTCGTGTCGCCCTGCTTATATAATTTTTGCACAGGTTTTAGAACCTTCAAGAACTAGTTGAACATACCCCACGCTCCGGCGGCTTCGCGACTGACGTCACGTGACACGGCCAAGACGAATTTAGCCTGACTCCGTCACGTAGCAAAGCAACGACCAGGCGCGGAGACAGATGTAAACAGCTCAATATTGCTACGATATTCTCTTGCATTCCAGAACCTTCCCAACATAGTCAAACATGACTTTCCTTTTTCGACAGGTCAAATTAGATTATTAAGAACAAAAACCAAAATACACAAGAACAAAGACGGCATTGCAAGCACATTTAATTGAAGTTGTGTTGTTCATTAACACTTAATTCACTTAGCTGTAAAATGAAACAATTTTTGCCGGCACAATCGGCTCGAGATATTCCCTGAGTTTGCGTCTGTCTTGTCTGTCCTCGAAAACAGGAGGGGGAGATCAGATAGCAAGCTTAATTTATCACCATCTGTTTGGCAACAGCAACTCAAAAACAGCACAAAGACACCATCTGTGACACATGATTAACACAGGAATGTTTGCAAACTCCAAGTACCGTTGTATCATGTGAAAATGAAGAAGAAACAGTTAGATTGGGTGTTGTCTGTCCACACTTTCTAACAACAGCAACGAAAAAATTCGGCTTATTTTTCCATAACGGCTTGAGGGAATGACGGCATCAGGGGCGGAGGAGGGGTGGGTGGTTCTGGGGTTTCCGGAAACCCCCCCCCCCCCCAACAGCAAAAAAAAGTTTTACTTTGAGTGTCAATTTTGGGGGTATTCTTCAGTAACAAAATCTGCTGCCTGAAACTGGCAATGATCATCATCAGAATGCACCAGATTGCACCATTTTGCATCCTGGTTTTCAAAATTGTCCGGGGGAGCATGCCCCCGGCCCCCCCCCCCCCCCCCCTCCTAAAAAAACGTTTGGAAACCCACGCACCCACCCCCCAAAACGAACTGATCCGCCCCTGGGTCACGGTATCGACCTCGTTTTCATACTCCCTGCACTGAAAACAGCATTCACACAGACACACAAAACTCCACGTGGTTCAATTACATTAGGGGAATTTTCAGGTCGTTCGAATGTAGACAGACATGACTTTCCTTTTCGACAGGCTGAATTAGAATATTAAGAGCTAAAACAAAGACAAAAACAGTAAGCATTGCATTCATGCTGAACTGAAATTGCGATGTTGATTTACACTTAATTTCAGCTAAATGGGAAATGAAACGATTATTACTGGCTGTTTTGAAAATGATTGCCAACGTTAGAATGTAGTCAGACAGCCGCTTGCTGTTGTTAGTATAGAGACAGACGACTGTTTCGGTCGTGTGTCGTAGGCTGTGAATTCAAGATCATTTAGCGATATGTTTGGGGTTGGTGTAGTCAACAAACTCTGTATAACAAGATTGTTCAATACCAAGGAATGAGGTGCAAAACTGTTTGGTTTGTTCACACCATTTGTATCGTTGTACATACGTTTCTACCGATTTATGTCTCATACTTTACAGCGTACAGAGGCTCCACATGTCAATATACCAACTCTCTTTAAATAACGCAATAGTTTCATTGCTTCGCGTCCCTTTTGTCCCGTTTGTCTGTCAGGTAGTCAAATAAAAAATGCTCACTTTTGCGTACGTTTATTTCTCCCTGCTTGGAGAAGCAGCATCTAGAGACTCTGTAGCCTGGCGGCTAGAGCATTTGACCTGCAGTTGCTTGCGGCTGATGGGTGCGGAGTTCGATGGATGAATGGATTGAGTTTTACGGTCTATCAGCCTTTGTGGGCTATATAGGGCCATTAATCACGAAATCGATGAAAC